>OMLF01003508.1:15433-28452 GCA_900302615.1 Holocentrus rufus | reverse complement strand
GAAAGAGTGATAAGAGTGTGAAAACATGACAGCTGAACTATAAATGTGTTTTGAAATTACTTGTAAAAAAAAAGACATTCATTTAAATGATAATGTTGTGATAAACTTTATTTTTGCCATCTGCTATATTACCAGTCTTGCCATATAGCACGAGTTGATATTGCTGAAAACAATCAGACTGCAGCTTCAGCATGCGCACGTTCTACTTGATGTGACTATAAAGTGAAACGTCTTTGTCCTTGTCGTTTTTGTCCTTGCATTTCCGCACAGCAACATGACTTTGCAGAGTCATATGGTTTTACATGAAATTCATTACATGCATGCAACGTGTGCATACATGTGCATACATTCAGCCTTTACCAAACTCTCCCTCTGCCTCATTACCGCTACCACCGTGGTTTTTCTCTGCCTGGATTGTGTGCCGTTGCACAAGTAAACAGTGTCTTTGAAGTATTCCCCCCATGTTAATAGCCCTGGCACCTTTAATGATGAGGCAACGGACAAGGCCTGGGAGAAATATTAGCTCAGCAAGGTCACGGCAGACAAGGTCCCATCTGTCTCTCTGCAGCCTCGGTGGATCCCAGGCCCTTACATTACATTACCATGGCCCCGGGGCAGGGAAAATGGATCATCAATCTGATTTAGAGAGACTCTGGCCAGTGCTGTCATTTCTAAGCTGAATAACACTAGTTTCTTCTCCCGTCAACTATCACAGGTAAATTCATAATGGCTAGTGATGTTAAACTGTCTCGTATATGGCGTCGCCGAACCCGGACCTTAGGAAAGCTTCACATCACATTACATCACGCCGGCATGCCTCGCCACACCGCTCTGCAGCAGTCCTGGGCTGTCTGGAGGAAATACTCCGATCGGTGCAGCAGGTCCGAAGATAAAGACAAAAATAAAGCAGTAATAGCATGTTCATATTGTATAACTGCATGCTTTTCACCAAGCACTATTTTTACTGAGAGCGATTCACTGTGACGGTCATGAAGTTAAAGTTGTCAGTAAACTCAATGGCCATTCAATTCGCTCCCACTTCAAAAATGAGACACCGTTTAAAACTGGATCAGTCATGCCTTTAGTGAAGCCTCTCTCTCGCTCTCCCCTCTCTGTCTTTCACACACTCACACACACACACACACACACGTGTGCATATACATTCTCCTGTGATGTTCATGGACTTCTATGTTGTGGTTGGCACAGGAGAATGTGGAGTAAATGACAGGCCTCCATGGTCACACAGCACTGCTCATAATGAGTCTGTAATCCATTAGATAGCCTATAAACAGTGTGAATTTCTCATGAGCCTCAACCAGGGAAGACAGCCAAACAGCACCCAGGGGTGGATATTACCATAAAGGAATACGCTTGAAAAGGAGAACCAGTCTTGTGCGTGTGGGTCACCACTGCTCAAACCTCAATGCTCCGTTGGTGGAACTTTGCATAAGATGAAAATGAAAGGGTGGGAGAAATCCCACTCTTGCTGATTTCTGTCATCTTCTTTTCACGCTGGTTTTCCAGTCCCTACAATCCTGGCTGTCGACTTATCAGCCTTGCCCACCTATGAAGCCTCTTCTTAAGCAGCTCCTGCATGAGCAAATGTCACGTTTGTCTGCCACTGTAAATTTGCTTATCTTATACAGAAAGCAGCCTGTGAGAGGGAACAGGTTGTCTCCACAATACAGGGCCTTGAGGGATCTTTTGAAAGCCAGTTCTTTTCTACTCAGCATCCTTCTAATGTGACACAAATCCCTTTGGCACAGGAATGCTTTCCCCATCCACAGGTTTGCTGCAGGTACATTAGTTGTATTTTTCTTGCTATATTACGTGTTGCGTTCAAGCACAGCTGAGGAACAGCAGGGGAACCCAGGCTTACACCCCTGGCTGGGCGTTTGAAGACCTTGGCCACAGCCCAAGAAGCAGGCGGGTGGCCGGGCCTAGTGCTGCTGTGCTCCTGCACGCTTTGAACCTGATTCCTCCAAATCCACACATTGTTATTCACCTGGAACTAGCTGTTTGGTTGCCTTCTAATCCCACGCAGCATTGTAGCTGGTCTGCTCTGTGCACTTCCCAATATGCAGCTCCGCCTAGCCAAGTTTTTTTTTTTTTTCCTCCTCCAAATCACATCACACTTTTATGCCGCATCCAAATATCCCTGTAGGATTCCCTCCCTCTGCACACAATGTGATAGTGTGCCTTTTTCTCTCTGGCAAGGTGAGTGTCATCAAGGGATCGTTTAATAAGAGAAGGATTGCATGGATAAGACAAGAGAAGGCCCCAGGTGGAGAACCTCCCTCTGATGAGGATTAGTTTTATCCTGCATATGCAAATGACATTGATTAAGCCATAGACGGTACCTCCCCTGGTTCTGTGTGGCATTCCTCTCCTCCAGGTAATCTTTTGAGAGAATACTGAAACTCAGCCCTGGGAGACATCGCTATTAGTTGAAGATGAACTGCCTTAATCCTGATCATCATTTGTGGCTAATAGAAACAGGGGTAGCAGCAAAATACATAGACATGTCATTGAACAACTGGTGTTTGTTTTTCCAGATCTGCATTTTGATTTGCATGATAAGTAACATACTTCTTTATTCCTATAACTCCATGGCTGCTTCTTCCAGCTCATGACTATACAGCCTTATCATCTTCCCATGCTGGGATTTTTAATGTCTTAATCCCTCAGCATATTGCAGGAGATTATCTTTCTAAAATTAACTAGCCCCTTGAGACTGCAGAGATAGCAGCTGCTTTTTTGTCACTTGGCGAGTTTTCAACAAACAAAGTGGCTTATTGCAAACGGGAGAGCATGCTCACATTAGCTTTTTTTTTTAAGGCTATGAGATTATAGCACTATTATGCTGCTTCCACTGCCGCTTGATGGCATTCATGTAAAGGAAACGTTTGAATACAGGTTGGAGGATTCTTCGGGAGAAAATCCTTTTTTTTTTTTTTCCCTTTGTAAAGGCTGCTTGGCAGCACATGTGCTCTGCATGTCGTTGCTGTACTGGGAAATAAAACATGGAGGAATTCTAAAATGCTGCCAATCCCACTTCAACCCCAGTGTGTCTGCCATTTATGAGAGGCAGTCAATCAAATTACTCTAAGGTAAAACTTGGCAGACATATCTGTAGGAAAAAAAACACTGCATCTGCTCTGAAACAAAATGTAGATGAATCATGCTTAGTGTTACTTGCTAAACAAGATTTAATTAAGTCACAATGGTTAGAATTCCCTTTTTTTTTTAGCTTCAAACTGTACCAGGATTTTTCCTACATTGCAGACCCATTGTTGGCCTCTCAGCAGGCCTCTAATTGCTCTATTAACACTTCACTGTTCAGATTCGTACCTCTACTAGCTTGCGGCATGTGCACCACCCACTGATGGGGAAGCCTGAAGTGCCAACAAAGATGTGTGTGTTTTCATGTTGTGAATTTGTGTTTCCGGATTAAAATATATATTTTCTAATCATTATTTATCTTTATTCTTTACAAGCTCTCTTAATCTGCAACCCAGCTGGCTCCATCGGTGTGTTTGTCATTACAAATTCATGCTGCGTGGCTGAGCTTTGTTCAAACCCACAGAACTTTGTTTTACATTCTAGTGGAGAGCTCAAGGTTTTCAAAGATACCAAATATGTCCTGCTGAATTACAGGGAAATGTGTATAAAATGATGCACAAGACATCTAGATATTTTCTATTTGATGTAATGGCGCAGCCATAAAACAATGGTATCTTGGGTTTGAATATTTCACTCAATTTAAGTGTGGAGAAGCTTCAGTGGAGCGCTGCAAACAACAGATGCATAATGTGTATGTGACATTGTCTTGCAATATCAGAGGAAAATAATTTTTTTTTATTACTTTGAAGCTACTTAAGGGGACATTTGAGGGAAATCAGAGTTCAAGGGGTTAAAAGTATAGAAATATTGAATGGCACCAACACCTTTGGACAACTGACCTTGCTTGCTTGTGGTGATGCAGAAATTCAAGCCTTTTCCACTGTTGCACTCATGATACATGACTAAATGAGAGCTAAATGAAAATAAATACCTTTACCTGGTTATTCATATAAAGGGTCATGGGGGCTGGAGGCTATCCCAGTATGCACTGGACGTAAGGCAGGGAAACATCCCAGACAGATTGCCAGTCCATCAGAGAGCTAATGCAGAGATGCACAGACTCACACCTACAACATGAAACACTGAAAAGCTGAAAACTGTAAATATTTGGTTTCATTTTTGTGTTGCACAGATTGCATCACATTGAATCAAATGATTCAATTTTGTGATAGAACAGAATTATCAGTTATCAGAAATGTGCAACATGCCGAAATCTTACATAAGACAGTGGATCCATATTTTTAAAGGCTTTTTATTTATTTATTTATTTATTTATTTACTTATTTGCTGAGATGCAAACCAATTGTGTGGACTTGTGCGTGGAATTGCCCTATTGTTAGTTAACACACTAACCTTTAAGATATATTTTCATTCACCTTATCTTGCTTTGCTGTGAGTTATGTGAGCCAGTGTAACACGGCCAGTTGCCTCAAAAAAAGGTGGAATTTATATGCCAGTACATATAATTCTCTAGAATAATTTGAGGGCCCATTTTGATTTTCCCATGATCCAATTTTGGTTTTCGACCTGTTATATGCCAGGATTGACCTGCCCACGCCTTACCTGACTCATTCATTCATGACGCAGACTGTGGTGACTGCTTGTAGGCTGAAGTCTGCATAAAACAACATTGTTATACACTTTCCATTTTAAAAATGGTGGGGGTATTGTATAACTTTATATATGCATCAATATTTGATGCAATTATAAAATTATATTCATGGTTTATACACTATTCAGGGCCAAACTACCGTCTGCTTCAACTCAGTCTCTGGTAATATAAGCTTAATCTTATAGAGTGCATCTATTATCTGTAATCTGATAAAGATTTCACAGGACTGTATGGTTGCTCTGCTTCAGCCTCCTTTCTGTGTTCGGTAAGGCTCAGACTCAGACAAGTGAGTCATGTTGGAAGTGACAGCAGATATTTATCACTGCCACTGTGTTTATGGCTCAGCCTGCGTGGACGCTTTTTTATTTTTTTCCCTGTCAATCTGGAGGTCTAAGCAGGGGAGTTAAGCACTAATAAGACAGCTTTCACCGTTCATCTCACACACACCCCTACACTCCCCTCCTCTGTCGGATGAAGGAATAGATCAGAGGAAGTCCTGCAGAGCCTCCCCAGCGGTCAGTGGATTGAATTAATACCGGCTGCTTAAATCAGAAAAAAAAACAACCACAAATGATGTTATGATGTTATATGTAGCAAATGTATGTTTTATATGAGAAATTCAAAAGCATTTACAAATTTTTTGCGTAGTGTATTAAAAAATACTCTTGGTCTGTCCCAGTGCAGCATGTTAACATGCATCAACTTGTCAAAATTAATGCCCCCCGACCCCCAACATCAGCAGGCCTTTTTTTTTTTTTTTCATAATGAGACATCTTGTGATGATTAAAAACATGATGAATATTCTTAACTCAAAGTGGAAGTGAAGAACATGTCATCAGTGAACTTTGATTGATGTTGTTTTCAAGAGTGAAAAGGGAAAACGAGCGTGCGCAAAATATGAGATATATTCCTGAAATTGATCTGCAGCCCCTTTTGAACGATCCACATCTCAATCGTCTCAGAGCTTAAAAATCCTTATCTCACTTCTCTTTATGCATCTCCCTCTGATAGGTATAGATTTAATAAGGGAAATCAATAAGAGATAATAGTTTTTGCTTGGATACACCTCCTAACTGTGCCTCATGAAAGTCTCTAATATTTTGTACATTCAGCTTATACTGCTGCTCGCTGTGCGCTACCTATGTAAGCTTCATGAAATGAAGTGCACAGAAAATTACTGACCCTGAAGGAGAAGCATTTCTATTTGCTTTTGGTCTCAGCCTGTGATTATGATATACCCATATCCCTGCAGCGAAGAAACGATTGCTGAGATTGTGTCCTAATAGTTTGCTTTCAGTGCTTTTTCAGAACACTTGTGCCACCTTTTGAACTTGGAAACACATGTATTATAAAAGCCGAGAGTGATCAGGAGGATCTGGCGCTTCACTTTGTGCCATATCTCTGGGGCATTCATCAATTACGTCTACAAGCCTCAATCTGGCAGCATATTTCCACTCTTAAGCGAGTGGGATTCTCTATTATTTAGCTACTTATACGGCTCCTGATGTCCTCTAAAGTCTGAAAGGATGGGCCCGTGTTTGATGTTTTCATGCACTCTAGACAAGCTCAAACGTAAAAAGGGGCCAACTCTGGCCACACTGGTCATTTATCGGGTCTTCTCGTTTCCTGCTTGTTGCATTAGCTCGTCCACCGGGGTTTCTTTTGGCACATTAAAACAGATTTGGGTTAATAATTGATGCTGCGATTTATGGACTATAGTGCCTGAGGTTCAGTTGCACGCCTCCACTTAAAAGGAAAGCATTCTTCTCATTCCTGCCTTTGCTTCGGAGTGCCCTGATTTATAACATCACTTTGATGGTCCTCAAGTTATCATTTAAGAGCCTTTCAAAGAAAAGAGAAAAGGAAAAAAAGAAAGAAAAAACAGATATATCATTTTTAATAAAACATTCATTTTGAAGTGATTATGTCTTAGGTACAAGTTCAAACATAAAGTGAAGTCGAGCTCATTCAAACACAAAGTCAAGAAAGTGATGAAAAAATATTGATCGCAGCATCATGAGCCGTAAGTCTTTAGTGTGCTTGTGCAGCATGGAGCTCTTGGTCTTTTTTTTTTTCATTAGTGCATGTAGCTAAAAACACATTTTCAGTCTTTTTCATATTACACAGAGATCTATTGGATATTATTCAATAATATCACTTGATGCACATATAAGCAACAGGCCTAGTTTTAATTAAAATTCTCCAAAGAGGCCATCATTAATTCCATGACTCACAGTGTTTGCCTGTGATCGCCTTTCCCCCTCTGCATTGACGTAGCAGCACTCTGAGTCATGTATTACATCTGAAAGTCTCGTTTTATTCTTTCATCCGAATGTCTCAGTCTATTCTTTTCATTTAAATTCCTTCCTGAGAGAAAAAAGGCTATTTGGTATTCTTTAATTGGACAACTTATTTTCAGGTTGTTTGGGCTATTTCAAGACCATGTGTTGGTGGAGATATTCCTTTATGAGCATGATCCCTTCTTCTTCTTCATCTTTTTTTTTCCTTTTCACTCATGCACTTCTTAATATCTAAAAAATATTCCGAGAGAAGAATCTATAATGAAAGAAAGCAGTCATGAGCAGTAGGCATTTCTGGCATTTCTCAGTGAATGTGATTCCTGCCACTTTCCAGGGAAATTAATAAGGAAGAAGAGGATCCATTCCCAACAGAATAGAATATAAAGCAGGAATAAGCATTTAGAAGAGCACCTGGTTGCAATCCTCTGAAAGGAGCCCACATTATAGCCGTGTGGTTATAAATTCCATTTTAATTTCCTGTTTATTTCGCTCTGTGAAGCTATGGAAACTCTGAAAGGATTTAAATGTCCTTCAGTCCTCGTCTCTTTCTCCCATTGCCTTTGATTTATAGATTTGATTTTCAGCTTGAAAGCAAAAAGGGAGAGATTCCAAACGGAGAAAAAACACCCTCATGACACGGAGGAGCTTAAAGCGAGCTGAAAGGTGGAGGAAATAGGAAGGATATAAAACGCCCATTGCAAGCTCCTCGGATGAAATATGAGGGATTGTCTGAAACCATGTAACAAAACGTGATATGTAGCAAATGAACTGGGCTTTATTCAATCCCTGAGCAACCATAAGAAACCCTATTCTGCTCTCTCTGTATTGTACTGTGCCCTGTGTAGACAGGGCTCACTTTGACTCAATACTGCTGGGCACCCATAAAAACTCGACAGTGTACGATCATTCCTCCCTGCACACTCTGTAAACACGATGCGCTCCCTGTTACTCTCTTTTACTTAGTTTTGGAGGGCAGCGGCTCTCCATCGCGGGAAGGCATTTCGGGACAGGCACCCTGACCTGATCGTGACTCCCTTCATCTCCATAACACACCCAACACATTATGTGACTGTTCTAATCCCATGACACCTTTCTTTTTTTTCCTTTTTTATGAATGCGTCCATTTCCCCACCTTGCCTTTCTCCGGGAGATCAGCTGGAATGGCTCAAGTAGCCATCCGGTGTGACGGCAGTGGAGCCGCCCTGGGGAAAAAAAGGCAGCTCTTGGTGACACACAGTTCCAGCCACAGCATTCCTTTGGGACCGCCAAGCTGAGGGAGCCCCAGAGCGGGGCTGGGAGACAGGAGGGATAGCAGGGACCATTGGAGCGTTGAGCTCACTGAACAGACAAACCCAGGGGACCGGTCTCAGACTACACCTCCATACACTCCTTAGGCTCGCGCACACTTTTAAACGGGGAGATATTTAACTTGGGCCTTTTTTTTAATTGTGTACAGCCTCAAGCTAAAGGAGGTGACGTACAGTGTGTGAGGCAGCTCCCTGAAGTGTCATTTCAAGTGGATGGCATTCACACACACATACACAGAGGTAGTGATTTATTGTTCTACCTTTTGCAATAGATACATGCAGTAATTTGTAACTGAATTAATTTCCACCTAATGAGTAAGAAAGATTAACCCGTGTGCATGATGAATTGTGCAGCAGCAAGAAGTCTAAGCAAATCCTTGCTCAAAAAGTGTGTGCTTGCTCGAGTGTGCTTCGTGCATGTTTCTGTGTTTTTAAAACTGTGGGAACGACCGCAAGGGAACTTATCTGAAATAAATAGGTCTGCCCTCAGCCTCGGTCCTCCCTACCAGCTCCATATGGTAATGAGCTGTGTAAGATGAAGAAAATATGCTCTCTGAAACACAAACAGCAACCACAGTTAATTCAAGAAGACCACCGGCATAATCTTACTCACAGCTTCATTGACAAATTGACAACATATTTTTGCAAAGTGTAAAATTAATCTGAAAAAGGGTAGAACGAGAACATTACCTTAATGGAAAGAGCATTTTCTAAATATGACTTTCATGTAAGATGTGTGAAAATTCCTTAGAGAGAAAGTAGTGGTTGTAACCAGCTGCCAGAACATAAATTCCACCACTGAATACAAACTAAGTCTAGTTTTCTGCTGCAAAGATTGATGTTATTGTAGATTCCTAATGTCCGTCTGCAGCATTTGCAGTATCTCATTATCACTATTATTCCTATAAAATGTGCTGACATTTAGCACTTTGCCTCTCTTCCTGTCCTGAATAGTCTCGGCTGCTCACGACAGCACTGCACTTATTTTTAATTTCTCGAATTAAACCGTATCGTGCTAAGAGTGGAGGTGAAGTGGGGCCTGTAGGTGTTGGGGTTGGAAATACCGCTCTTTTTATTTCACATACTGAATACAGATATAGTAACCCAAGCCTGTACTGTTTCAATTGCCTATACAGCAGGACATACTCATTTAGAAACTATAGCTGTTGCTGTGAAAAGTGGTAATCGTGGCAATTTTGTGGAAGGATCAGGGGGAGTTAAAGAATTGAGCTGCACACACTATACAGTGAATTATAGATGTCCTTGTTTGAAATGTCTTTATGTCTATCACAGAGCAGGTTTTTGCTCTGTGCTTGTATCTGGCTGGGAAGGAATTACATGAGGATTTATCTTATAAAGATTTGTGGTTCTCAAGTTCATAACAAAACATTTAATTGCAACGGAAAGACAATTCATCAGAGCAGATACAGTGTTTGTGTATTGGCTCTTTTTGTGGAAGATAACGAACAATAGGTAATCTCTACAACCTGCATCTCATTCCACACACACACACACAGGATTGTTATGACTCATTCACAAAGGCTGTGAAAAAAAAAACATCTTGTCAATCACAAAAGGACCCCTGATAGAACGGTTCACACCAAGATCTTAGCCGTTCAGAAGGTCAGCTAATTAACGGACGCAAAACAAGAGGCATTTCTATCGCTATCAAATGAGCGGGTAAATCCTCCTGGCTAAATAACACAGCAAACCGCAGCTGCACCCACTTATCATACAAGGCCAATGGACCATGGTGTTCGCCATCATAACAAAGGCCCAGTCACCCGCTAATAGGGCCTCTGGAAGATTCCAGCACTGCGTGGGTGGGAGGTCAGAACCTTTCGGTCAGCTGCTGCCAGCTGAAATACCTCCGGTCATTAACACAACGCGACAGGCACCCAATCAAGAGCAGGTACTCGCCACATCAATAAAGAGAAAAACAGCAGGAATCATGTTTGTACTTTCTGTTTGCTTTAATTTCTCTTACTCTGACATTTTTTTTTTTTTGGTTTTGGTTTTAAAGACCAAATCTCTCTTAAGCAGGCTCATTTTGCTTGTCACATAACCCACGGGTTTAAAGCGACCACAAAGACAGCCTGGGGAGGAAAAAGCTCTAGTTACCAGGCTACCACACTCACATATTCCAGTGGTCACTTGCGCATTATCTCTCTATCTGTCACATTTCAGAGTGCGAATGGGCGCTGAGCACACAGCAGCAGCTTTACAGAGACGTAATTAGAAGGGAGCAGGTATGACAGATGGATTACAATCATAATTGAGAGTGTGGAGAGTCTATCGTCCTAGCTGCAGTGCACCTGCTTTGGGTCTGGTATAAACAGTAGTGGAGCTGCGAATTTGTCTTCTCTTACGGGTTGCCTGTAGAATTACAATACTTTTTTTTTTTTTCCTCCCTTCCTCATAGCAGCTGATTCTGCCCACAGTGATAAAGAGAAGCATGAATAGCCGGATTTTATTCTTCTAAAACAGATGGTACAAAATGAGACGTGGGGCCCAGCAGCTCAGTGACCTTCATGTTGCTAATCTAACATTGCCCCTACATTGATCTAACATTAACACCTCACCCCGCTCGGAATATGCATGACTCCAAACTGGCTGGTGGTCTGCACGCTTTAGAACAAATCACCTCGACATGCAATTACCTCCTGCTCCAGAGTTATTTTTTTCCCCTGTGGAAACCACGACCCTTTCATTTGGGTCTGGGAATTAAGGAGGTTTCCAGGTTAATTAATTTGACAGACAGACCCTATTGTGCCCAGTGTCAGCCCAAAAGGAAACCTTATTGCCTCTTGTCCTGAAGGTTGACTTTTTATTGTTCTTTGATTCCTTGTTCTTCAAAGGAGCACACAGTGTCAGCCCTGTAATTGACTTGAAGAAGACTGCATACACTTTCAAGCAGACGTATTATTGAATGCCTGAAACAAAGCTCTGGTCTCTCTTAGGAAGCCATAATTTATAGAGTGGGATGCTTTGAAATGTATTATATCCCTGGGATAAGGAAGCCATGGCAGAGTGTGTTTGTTTGGATAGCTTTATATTGAAGGTAAGCTCTTCCAAGATGCATTTGCACTTCACCTGTTCGCTTCTTGGGCTCTTCATTCCATGATGAAATTGAAATGAAACGTGCGCGCATGTTTGTGTGTGCGCGCATGCCTATACGTGCATGAGCGTGTGTGTGAGTGTCTGTGCGCAAAAAAAAAAAAAAAAAAAAAAAGAGGGAAAGGAGAGAAAGGGAGAGGATCCAAAGTGAAGTGTAATCTCAGTCTAAATCGCATAGCGTCCCCAGGGGAAGGGCCCCTCTTCCTGGGGTTAGTCAGTGAATTAAATCACGGTGCGGGCCCCATTTTTCAAAAGTAACCTTTCCGTTGACAGTGTAAGTGGGAGTCAGGCTCCCGCCACACAGTCCAAGCAGTGGAATTAGTGTCGTGCATTGCGACACCAGTCTCTCAGGGTGTCATTTGTAGGGGCTGCTGCTGCATTTTTCCCGGGCCTGCCTGCCTGTCTCAGTGTGTTCATAGTGGAGGAGGCCATCTGCCTCTCTCCCCGCTCACTTCCCTCATTTCTCTCCTCAGCAGTCTGTTCCCAGCAGCTCCTACACACACATCCACACACACACACACACACACACTGCTCTCTAGGCTCAAACATCATGCATTAGCAAACAGTTTCATTCAATGTATTTCGGTGCATTTCATGAGTTTTGGCCCCCCCATGTACGTGCAGTACATTTATGATGGAGCACGGGCCACGGCACCCAAAATCGCATTATTCTGCCTGGAGTTGGACATGCATGATTTGTCTATTGAACGATATTTCTGCAATCAGTGCAGCTGACGGAGATAAATACAGTACATGGCAGGATTAGGCTTGAATTAATCGCTGTTCAAGTTAATTAATTAGAAATTTGTCCACCCATGCCTGTAATGTCAATAGGGCATGTTTCAATTAGAGCTACATAGCCCTTCCTAATCTTTTAATTGAACTGAACCAAAAAAGGGTAAGCATGTTCACAAAATGCATCTCTGCGCCACATAATTTTTTATGATAAAGCATCTCTCAGGAGCCGCCGATGTTTACGACTCAGTGATCGAGAAACTTGGCTGAATCGTTCTGTAATCCATGTTCTGTTCCCATTTATTGTTCAATGGTAATCTTGTGAATGCCATTGTTGCATTTCACTGAGACCGAGCACATAATACCTGGCTCTGAAGTGGAAAAAATTATAGTGTTATATGGACTCTTATACATTAATAATATCTCTACTCTACTCACCTGCTGTGATAGTGTAGCCTGCTGAATGAATACAGGAGTCATTGATACTGTCTAGATTTTTTTTCTTTTTTTTAAATCAATTTTACTAATAGCATGAAAGTCCCTGGCCACTTTGAATACATGCCTGAGATTCCAGATTATCATAATAAATCCACTTGTTTGTTAAAGCACCATCTGTGCAATTTAATAGTTTGGTGATGATGTGCTGTTAGAATGGCGCAGGGCTACTTGCTCCTGAAGGTGTAGTTATTTCTCGCCTGCGGTGTGTATGTGTGTGTGTGTGTGTGTGTGTGTGTGTGTGTGTGTGTGTGTGTGTGTGTGTGTGTGTGTTTTCTCATCTGCTGTTTTGGTGTGTCTTTCAGAGTGCCTGCAACACTCAAAAAGTCC
>OMLF01003508.1:2689-15413 GCA_900302615.1 Holocentrus rufus | reverse complement strand
TCTCTCTCTCTCTCTCTCTCTCTCTCTCTCTCTCACACACACACACACACACACACACACACACACGCACACAAGGTGTATTAGTAATGAACCAAAAAACTATTTCAGGGAAGGTACTTTTAGTGAATGGGTGAAGTCCTTCATAAGCAGGAGCTGTGCTGTGTTTTCATAATGCTGGAGATCTTACATGTGTTTCGTGTCTGCCATCATAACATCAAAATGAAAATAAAACACACTGTCAGACTGAGAGAGAGAGAGAGAGAGAGAGAGAGAGAGAGAGATGGGGGCATATGGAGGGAGAAAAGAGAGAGAGGGAGCAGAGAGAGAGAGAGAGAGAGAGAGAGAGGATGTAGAGGTTTCAGCGAGACTGCACAGACTATTTAAGCTATTGTGAGCTAAGAGGCAATCAGTAGAAAGAAGCAAATGTATTTGTTTTTCTATTTAAGGGAATAAGTCACATAGAAACTCGCCTATTTCTTCACCTGGTGCATTTCTTCGTGTGGACTGCATCCAGATGATCTCTCAGAATATTCAGCAAACTCCCTGGAAATCTTGTCGTGAAGTCATCCCACATTTTTTTTTTCCTCTTCTCTTTCCTCAGTCCGCTGAATGACGTCTCGCAAAGAAAGGGGGCTGAAAACTCCGCGCACACAGTGAATCCCTCGCTGTGACTCATTCATTTTGTGAAATGCGACCGGTTGCGGAGACACAGAGAGCGGCGCTTTAATTAGTTGGATTTTCTCAAATCTCTGCTCTATGAACGTACACCAAAGGGTCGGGGTCGTTCCCTCTTTTTTTTTTTTTTTTTTTTTTTCTTTTCTTTTTTTGGGGGGGAGGCTGTGCAGATGATACGGACCCCTGGGAGACCGAGACACCACAGCCGACTGAACCATCTCTGCGCTCCCATGGAGTTGGTCTGAGCAAGAATGTCACCCACTTCTGCCGGTCCTAACATCTAACTCGTTTTGAGAGAACCCCCCTGTTATTTGTTGAATGTTGTTGTGTAAAATCGCCTCTTTTGGCTGAGAAGACATGTCATTACTTAACAGTAGCTTCATTGTGTTGCTATTCGCGCTTTGGATGGCATAAATGGACACAATTAGGCCAATCCATTTGCAGCCGCTGGTCTCGTGTGTAAACATCTTATTTTATTGATGTTTTCTGACAAATGGATGTCGCCTCCTTTTCCGAGGGAACTGAATTACCGTCAGGGGCTTTTCTATTCAACAAGCTGCACCGCTCACTCCTGGCATCAGCGCAATGGGCGCAGTTTGTCTGAGCCATCTAATGCGTCTTGGTTTTTTAGCCTGGCTTGTTGAATCTCCTCCCTGGTGACAAGAATGGATTCGTATTAACAAACTTCCCTGCCTTTCGGGTCCTAACATCGGCGGATTCTAGACTCCTTCCTCCCTAAAAGTTCATCATGGCTCGCCCTAGCCTGTGTGTGAAGCTGAGCCCAGGCTTTATGTGGAGAGTGCTTTGGTTCATGAGGACTGTAGTAGATTTCGCGCTGCCTCAGGAGACTTATACACCCCATTCAATACGGATAGAGGGGCAGTTGACCCTGGGTGGACTCTTCCCGGTGCACGCCAGAGGAGCCGACGGCACGCCGTGTGGGGACATCAAAAAGGAGAACGGGATCCATCGGCTTGAGGCCATGATGTACGCTTTGGACCAAATTAACCAGGACGATCAACTCCTTCCCAACATCACCTTAGGCGCCCGGGTACTGGACACTTGTTCGAGGGATACCTATGCGCTGGAGCAATCTTTAACTTTTGTTCAAGCCCTGATAACCAAGGACACCTCAGACGTGAGGTGCACGAACGGGGAGCCACCGGTGTTTGTCAAGCCCGAAAAAGTGGTGGGAGTCATCGGAGCCTCGGCGAGTTCAGTATCGATTATGGTTGCCAACATCCTACGCCTCTTCCAGGCAAGTCTGAGTGTGTAGAATAGATCCGCGGTGTTAAAATAGATTATAGCCTATCTGATTGATAAATAAGGTCGCTGTCGCTAATGTAGCACATCATTAATGTCATGCAAAAACCTCGTAACTCCTATTTACGTGATTTTTCATTTTATTTTTAAGCTACAGTTTACGTGCTTTTGTATTGGCTGAGTAAATTCTGCAAATATTAGGTTCGTGAATCCCTTTAAAAATCACACCGGATAACCGTTAAAACCTTTAAAGACAAGGCTGTTTTTCTTTGTTCCTCAAAAGTTGACGTTTGGGAGATACGAGGTTTTCACGTGACAGTGACAATCCTACGACACTTGTCGACCCTTCTGGTAATAATCCCCTTTTATAGTGAAGAGTTACAGTCATGCGCCTTTTAATTTCTACCCACCCAGTGCCAGGAAGGAGAATGAGAAGCGGATGAGAGAGCGGGGATGTAATAAGCTGGATAAACATGACTTCCAGTCGGTAATCATCATAAGGCAAACCATTATCAACAAAATGTTTTTTAAACATGTATTTATGGTTCTTCGCATAAAAGATCCTATCTTTATATAACTAATTAGTTTGATATTGACTATGGCATAGCGCCATAAAGAGTTACATCAGTCTAAAAAAAAGGTGGGCAATAGTTCAGTTCTGCAAATTAAAAGGTAGGTGAGTCGAGTTTAAACGGGTTTACCCTCCACTACATCCTTGGTTGAGACAGCTGAGTGGGCTGTTGCGCATCCCTGGTGGTGCTGAAAGAACAGCTCCGTCTGTTTCAGTCTCACCCTCTGGAGTCTGCAGACTGGATGAGTGGGCATTGGCAGGCTGACACAATCACACCCAAGCACAACAACCCCCTTTTGTAAGAATAACAGGCCTGCTTCATGAGATTGCACATGATTATATGAGCCTCTTGTACCGAAGGCTGGAAGCATTTTCATGGATTTCCTTTTTTTTTTTTTTTTTTTTTTTTTTTTTTTTTTTTTTTTGGAATCCCAGGCCTTGATATACAGTTGAATTGGCTTTCTTTTATCTGCAGGGGGCCTCTTCAAAATGAGCTTCTTTTAAACTCTTTGTTGCTCTAATTGAGTTTGGTGGGTGCGAGTTAATGAAGGGAATTTGCATCACTAATTTCAAAATGAGTTTGCCTTCTAAAGTGGGGTTTAAGTGAACATCACCACTCCTGTTCTTTGAGACTCAGCAGTCCATGAATGGCATAGGCCCACTCCTGGTGCTGCAGTGGAACAAGAAACCCAGCAGAGCACCAATACAGCGGATTAATTATTCAAAACACAACTTCATAGCAAAAATATCTAATTACTTGAAATACCGTGTGGACATTTTTTGCCAATGTTCAGACATCTAAACAGCGTTCCTCATCTGAATATGGCACTGTGAAAGCCAAGGAGGATCATCAAAGCTCCAATGTTGCTGCTGATGATTTGTGGTTACAGATTGTAACTCATAGTCATGCCATTCTGTGTGTGTTTCCCGATCAATTAGACAAACCATGTCCCTTGCCCTAAGTAGCTGTTTAACTGAGACTATAAGGCCATCAAAGTACTTAACATGCTTTTAGCCCCCACCCTTTACTTACACACACACATGCATACACACAGACACACACACACACACACAGTGCCTTTTTTCTTACAACAGCAGATGAATCCTTAGCAGACCACTCCAGTCATCCTCTAGGGTTTTGTGGCTCCACTGGCTGGACAGTTAGACTGATGGTCCCCACCACAACCCTGCATTTGGCTTTGGTTACTACTCCTTCTTTGCATGCAGCAGTAAAAAAAAAAATGTTTTTAATTTTCAAAGTTGCCAATTGCATTTGGCTGCTATTTACAATTACGTCTGAGCCTTCCTCCTTACGCCAGCTATTTGTTTCAGATTGTGCAACTCCTTTTTTTTTTTTAGGCAAGCTGTCTGACATTAACATGTGAGCATTTGTAAAAGTCAGAGGGTGGGAGGGGAGCAGAGAGATGATTCCCTAATTCCCTCTCTCCTTTCCTCCTCGCCCCAGGTGCGCCAGCATGTCTGTAAGTGTCAAGCTGTGGGAGTGTAGGTGTCGTCCATGTGCACCGCGGCTCGGGAGCGCTGGCGTCGTAATCAAGCTTGGGGAATCAGTGGATTGACAGCACTTGTCATGCAGCTGCATTTGCACAGCCAGACACTTTGCATTTGTGCTGATTTTCCTCAATGTGCCACAGTATAGCTGTAATGAGTAATTTTGATCACCGCAGTCAAACCTGCCCACCCGAGGGAAGATAAATTTACTAGTCTCACTTTCAGTATTTTCAAATTCAGATGATGTGGCCGCTTTCAGCAAAGCTTTTTCTTTCTTTTTTTTCTTTCTTGTTTTGCTATTGTACCAATGGCGATGTTAATAACTCTGAATAATGACAGTATTGATAAAAGTGATGTTGATTAGATATGAGACAGAGCGATCAATACATACCAGAGCTGAGATCTCCTATCCCATTTACACTCATTAGTCTTACAGCATCTGATTAGTATGGCAGAAATAGCACATCTCTTAGATTGTTTCCAAGTCTGGTCTATTAAGGGAAAAAATAATTTTTCCATTAAATGTCTGTTCAGACATGACTGAAAAAACAACAGCCATTTTTTCCCCTCTAATATGAAAAATAAAGAGGCATCAAATGGGCTCTGTACATCAATTTCCTTGTCTGAGAACATTTCAGATTCTATTTGATTATCACTGTGCTTTATTACGAAGCAGTCAAATGGGCATTCAAGTTGACTGTCTCTTTACAGTTGAAGTCTGTGGACAAAGACATCAACCTCAAACGCCCTCCTTGACTATTTGTGGTTTTGTTCTCAGTGCATATCATGGGGTCGTTTCACGTCTCACCCCTGTGATAAATGAATCATCAGGGAAACTAAATAGTGATTGTAGATTTTATTGCCAGACACTAAATATCATGGCTGTCTATTCAGGACATGAGTGGCTGCTGAACTGTTAATGCTGGGAAATTGACATGAAGGATAGATTTTTCTGAGGACCCAGGAGTGTTGATCAATACTGTTGCCATGGTGAGGCCGATTTTCTCCTAAGATGTTTTTATTTCACTGCCTTTCACGCTGTGTTGGAAATGAGAAGCAAGAATGCCACAGGAGAAAAAAAAAACAATCAGCCAAACTTTTTGAATTATTACCAAGAGCAATGTCGTTTTTGCACCTTTGAGAAATCATCTTATTCCTGCTTTGCTTGTGTGCGCACAGTCGTTCTTGGGGAAGAGGGGTTTTTGCAGTTGAAAAGCCCAGGCAACATTGTCCATTTGTAACTCCTGGCCTCCTGAATGAATCATGAAATTGATTTTTATCCAGATGACATTTACATCGGGGAGCGCAGCCCGCTATTCTGTCGCTTCTCCTTTCTCAAAGACTGAGGCAAAACTTGGTATTGAATGCAGGTGAACTCTGTCTTGTCCCTCTGTCTGGGGACGCGGCCCCCTCTGACTAGCTGTCTAACTGAGGCATTGATGTCCTCTGCTCTCATACCTTGACAGGCCTGGCGCGATTTTTTTTTTTATCTCTCCTTTTTTCAGAGAATCATCACTGTGATTGATTTGAGGGAGATTGAAGCCTTGCAGTGTGATCTATTCGGCTGACAGTGGTAAAGACAGGCTCCCCAGGATGTACGAAGGCTATGTGTTACGTAACATCCACTGAAATTGGCGCCAGATGTCACAGGTTAAATATGCCTGCTTCTTCCAAACACATTTACCATTTGTACACTCATGCGTGTGACAGCGCAGGTCAATTAGTCACATCTCTCGCACCTTGCTCAGCCCTGCAGCTTATACAGTATGCGTCAAGTGTATATGAATAAACACACACACACACACACACACACAATTTAGGGTATGAAAATACACTCCTCATGCGGATATTTCTAGGTCCATACTGGTGGTTGAGACTCTTTTTTCTCTCCTTAGCGTGTCTTGCTAATTGGCTTTTATTCTTAGTATGACATGACTCAGGGTTGGTCTATAATAAGATCTGTAAAATATTGATAGAAATGATCATTTACAGTTTTTCTCAGTCAATTTGACACATTCCTCCAGGCTAAATTCCATGCTGCTTAACACAGGCATCTAATCCCTTGATCATTTTACAAAACAAATGCTACATTTTCATTGTTTTTATGCAAAATGCAAAACTAGTGCACATACTGCTCATCATTTACTGCTCATCATTTTCCCCCAATACTACACACACAGCTCTCCAAATAAAGGCCCACTCTCTTAAAATAGTTCACACTGATGTTTAAACGCTTTATCATTTTGCCAAACTAACACTTTTAACTGATGGTCTAATTTTTACCATTTTATAGTTGTCACACAAATCACACAACTACATAATGTAAACCCTTCCCCGACATAAATGAAAGGATTGATGATGTGTAGAGTCGGTGTTTACGACAATAAACATGTTTGTGGTTTCTTCTGAGGCAAACTGTGATTTATCAGTTTCATCAGCACTTCTGCCTCTTTACTGCATCACACAGACAAATATAAAAATGGCCCAAATGATATCACTAGAAATAACAAGCCTATCACATGTGAAACCCATGAAATGGGTAATGTATTGTAGTATTTCCAAAATAGGGAGGAACAGACATTTTCTTGCAGTAAAGGAAAACATTTCTTTAACAAATTATGGATAAAATTCCATAAAATCAGGTTATGCAGAAAGGTTATGTGGAATTGTCTAATAAAAGTGTTTTACTGTTAGTAGTCCTGTGTGGAGATAGCTCAATTTATTATCTAGTCCAGTGGTTCTCAGTCCTGGTCCTCCTCGGGACCCAGAGCGCTGCTAGTTTTCATTCTCGTCACCTAATGAGGAACTGATATAGGCCTGTAATGTAAAATGTACTCAATTAACTGCAATTAGCTACTTGGTGGGATAGAAAATCAGCAGTAAGCCAAATCCTGAGAACAACCTCTCCAATTAGTACATGACGATGTGTTTTGATGTCAGCATTTGGTTCCTACAAAATTATCTGAAAAGAAAGCAGCCGTTCATGTTGCAAAATGAGAGTGTGTTGGCTGTGTCAGCTGTTTTGAGAGCGTCAACCTTACGCTGGAGAAATGTGTCAAATCGGTCGCTGCAAAGCTGTGTTCAGAGCTGCAGAGGCAATAATTAAACTGAAAATCATGCTCTGGTGGTGTACAAAAATGTGGCAGCTCGATTTCGCATCATTTATACACATTTTATTATTTTTTGGAGAAATCAAGCAGTGCTTATGTAAAGTGGGGCAGGTATGCAGACATTACACCATGTATAACTTATTGATGCAGCCTTAATGAATAAAATATCTCAGTCATGGTTGCTGGAGACACGGGGTCACGAGGTCAGCAGCATGCCACAGGGAAAACAACAAACCATGTACGCCTAACACTTGGTCTTGGCTGTTCCCGCAGGCTGTGTGAAGGTTCACTCTATTATTCAGCTACATAATAGTGCGCTACATATATGTGAATAAATGTTTCTCAATGAAAACACACCAGGCACACGCTTACTACATGCCCCATTTGTTCCCATGTGCTTTGTTCCTGTGTACCGAATGTGCTTGTAGCTGGAAAACACAGATTCAGTATCTTCTTAAAAAGGTGTCATCCCTCATTTATACTTGTGCTTGTGTGTGTTTATGAGGGTTTGGGGGAGTTGCCTGATAGGATGATTGTTGACTCCCGGTGTCGAGTCGTTACCCCCATTTTCTCTACTACAGGAGGGAGGAGGGCACTTGCTTCAAAGCTTAACTCTGCTCATGCTGGGGTCACACCGGTCTTTTTTCTTTTTTTCTTTTTTTTTCTTTCCCAAACCTTATTGTCAGTCGAACTGTAAAATGCAACAGGGATAGCACTCTTAGACTTGGTTGGAAGTTTTGTGCGGCGTATCTGGCGAGCAGAAGGAGCTAGAGAAGAGGAAACCCCATTAAGTCCAATCCTCTTAGGGGGATGAGTGCAGAAGCATGAGGAGGTCTGCGCCGGCTGGTGGAAGGCCTTTCACCCAACACTCCAAAAGGAGGAGAAAATGTCCCTCTTGCTTCACCAGGGAATGAAACAATCTGGGCTGAATATCATTAGCATAGGGTTCACTGTAGTTCGTTGCAATGCAGTGATCTGTGATAAGTGCAGAGCCTGGATTCAGGACTGAGTCACACAAGTATAGTAGACTTCTTTTTTCAAACACCATCAGAGGACGGCGTTAAATCACTAAATTGCAGTTTTCACAGTAGAAAACACCATGTGTGCACGATATGTCTTTCGAGATCACTCAAAATTTGCTTTTTAAATATAACCCAGCAAATTCCCCTCTACTCAAATCCCCATTTGACATCCTGCTAAATTTGCTAAGTGAATTTGTTAAATGGCTGTCCTTGGTGTGTGAAGCAAACAAGCTAACAGTGAGACAGCGTCTGCCACACGGATGCACGGCATGTTTAGTGGCTCCTCTCAGGCTTTGGTTTCTGTGTATTCTTTTCGGTTCTTATAGTCGCTTCTGCCTCATCCCCTCCTCCCATCTGCCTCTCCTTTATACATGGCACCTCAGAAATCATCTTCTACATAGACTAATCCTGTCGAACTACTTGTCAGGGAGAATCCCCTCTCAGCGCATGAAAGATGTTGCAAATGGAGGAGCGGAGGGGCGAAAAGCAGGAACAAAAAGCGCTTTCGATTCAAGTTGCACACACGGATACCCCCATTTTCAGCGTCCTGATCCTCCAACTTGAATGCACACCCTTGTCACACACACACGCACACACACACATACATGCACACACACACGCACATATCTGCACATGTAGGACAACCACCCACACACTAAGATGTGTATGTATATATATATATATATAAACCACGAAAGACTTTTTTTGCAGTTTGCTGCCAGCCTAACTAAGAGGAAAGTGCACCGCTCACATGGGTAGCTTTTTGTCCCTGGAGGCTGGTGGCACGCGGCTCTGTGAGACTGAATCTCTGTGAGGGCTCTAATGTAGATAGGCACAGCAGCGAGCAGCAGCAAGAAATGGGTAGATAGCTCCAGTAACCCGCCCTAGCTTGAGCTGCAATCGAGGAAAAGGAAGATGCAATCACCCTTCTGCTGCTGTAGTATTACATAGATGAAAGCCGAGCTTAAATCTGTTCTCATAGAAGTAAAAATATTAATTTTAATGCTAAATGTAATGTGTCGGCACTTGTGTATATGCTTATGTGCCTATGTGTGCTTGTCCTTGTTTCTCTGCATGTGTTTGTCTATGTGTGTATGTGTGTGTATGTGTGTGTGTCCTGGAGATGTCAGGAGGCTGATAGGGCCCAATGTGCCCACTCACAGTATACATAATAAACTGTCATTGGGATTCATTCCTTGTCCCTCAGTTGTGTTATTACAGCTGGGCCTGAGGCCATGTCAGAATGGCTGCAACCAATAGATAGCAATATATGACCATAATACAAAACTACACAATGTGGGTCTTTTTAAGGATACTGAATTATTACAGTGCTACAAACTTGGAGCCCAGGTACTTATGCTAAAAGACCTGTTGATTTTATGTGTGAAAATGTATAAGGTTACAGTGTTGGAATTTCATCAGCTTCAATTTGGTTTTGGCTGTATTTCCCTGGGGATAATGGCTAGTGAGCGTGTTTCTCCTTCTGCCTGAGCTTTGCAGTGGTGTGTGAGTGTGTTTGTGTCTGTGTGTCAATGTTCTTTTGAGCTTGAAATGTACACTCTGCCACAGCAGCAAGAGCATACATAAGAAATCAGTTGACAGGATTACTGTTTTCAGATGCAAATCCCATGGGATTTCCAGAGCTCTCTCTCAAAAGCCCGTGTGTGACAAGTTACATTGATTAGGGGAAGACCTCAATCACAATTGACATTTTACAAATTAGAAAACCTATTCCCTTTCAAATGGGGTTGCTTAAACTACCACTGACTCCTGGATAGCAGCTATCGATAACAGAATATACTGTTTTATAAAAGCCTTATTAGTGTAAGACCCCTTGTGTTGACCTGACTGGGGCTTCCCAGGTCAATAGCCTGTAATTTATCAATGGATTATGTCTAAAGTTGTCTTGTGCTCTGTTCCTCGGGGTCGAAGGCCAATCAAATGTGGTCGGCCTGAGTAAATCTACTCACCCAGGTGTGGAAACAAAACCATCTGAGTGCTGCATCAATCAATGAACTGCCTTCTCATTTTCCTGCCACTGAAAGCAGTTCTTAAATGTTTATAATACGATATGTAGGAAGGCTAAATATCTATCTCTTTATCTATTTATCTCTCTCTCTCTCTCCCTCTTTATATATATATATATATATACATATATATCATTTCAAGATTATAACATCCTCATGCTCAAACATATCACCCTCATCAGTAAATTCTGCATCTTCACTATTGGTGTCATGCTTCAACGCGCGGGCGTGTGTGTGTGTTTTGTGTGTGTGAGTGTGTTCAGGATGCCAATAATTCTGTGGTCTCAGTGTGCAAGCAGGAGATGAAAGCCAATTTTTCCAGTTTGTGTGCAGCGTTAGAAGCACAGTACATCTTTTCTAGTTGGATGAAGAATTCCCCAGAGGTCGTGTTTTGTCATATGCTTTCGGGAAATACTTTTAGATAATGAACATTGAAAAAAACAAAAAATAAACTAAACAAACAAAGGATTTAAATGCAATCACTTGAATGTTCATAGCCCAAGTCTCTTGGCACAGACTATATTCCTATGAACAGATTACATCCCTGCGTTTTGGTGAGCGAGTTTCAAGTTTCATTGATTCAAGATGTTGATTTATCTTTTTAAGCATCAGGTTTTTAATTAATATGTAATACTTTGTAATTTGATAGTTTGCACAGAAATTTAGATTCTATAGTAGCAGTATAGTCGAAGTTTCCTTATTGGAACTCTTTGATCATTTACTTTGATATTTGGATAACTGAAATATCTTTGAAATCAAACCCTGGAGCAGTTTTAAAAATATAAAGCATAGCAGTTTGAGAACTGCATAGATCACACAAGTATATTCCAGTCCATTTCACTTTCACCAATAATTGCATATATAATAACTCATTTTATTTGTTTGAACTCTATCTAAGTCTAAGTTTCAGAAACACAAGGTTCTATTGTGTCTATTTTCTAGGAACCTGGTTTAGGTTTTTTTGGTTCATTAGACACATTCTGTTGTTTTCATATTTGAGATTCAGACGTCCTGGTTTGGGAAGATGCGTCTCACTGCTCAGGCTGTAAATAAAGATGCCTCCTCAGGTGTGTGACACTTCCATTGCTTTGGGACGCGGGGCCCATTCCAGTTGCGGCTGGTTAACTTTTCTGAGGGTAATTGTCTGATCCGGCGTCTGCTGCGCATCTCTGACGCTGGCTCTGAAATACATGTCAGTGTGCGACCTGCTGACAGTTCTCTCACTAGCCGTGGAAGTTATGTGAAATGTGCGCGTCACAAATATCCATTCCACATAAATCTTCTCGGTCCATTAGCTGAGACACTCTCTGTGATGAATCATGATCTCAGTGCGAATGAGAGCCTGTTTACACAGAGCAACTCTAAGCAAAAGGCTGTGCGCAATTCTTCTGCCGGGTTATTCAGTAAGCAGCTGGAAAAAGCTCCTTGTATTCACTGAGAGGACAATTGAGGACAATTGTCCATTGTGCTGGCTGTGAGGCAGAGCCAGTGTGTTAGTGACAGGAGCAGCAGGTCAGATGCATGGTGATGTAGTACACTAGCAGCACAGTGCAAAAAGGAGCAGCCAGACCAGAAGAGAGGATGGTAAACACACAAGACGGGCCAGAGACTTCTATAAACTGAACTCCAAGGTTACTGGATTCCACAGCAGCAGCCGTTCTCTGTACCTCAGTGCACATACAGTGCAAAAAATATCCATTTCAAGTCACTTAGTCCATATTCAGTCTTAAAATCTTACTTTTCTTGGAACAAGTGGAAAAATCTGCCAGTGGGATGAGATAATCCCACTTGTGTCCAAAGCAGATTCACTTGTTTCAGGAGTTTTTCTGGTACCAAGTAGAAATAGGATGAAACAAGGCAGATCAGCCCACTGGTATCAAGAAAATTGTATATACAAGTTGATTAGCAATGGAAACAAGTGGGATTATCTCATCCCACTGGCAGATTTTTTTTTTTTTTACCTTGTCTTCAAAAAAACAGATTTTAAGGCTGAATACTGAATAGACTAAATGACTTTTACAGATATTTTTTGCAGTGTAACAATAGAGTATTGACTCAATTGAATTTGAATTTGAATACAATACTGCTGATCATAACAGAACTTAATGTGCTGTAAATAAAGGGAGCCAACGAGCATAACAGCAAAAAAAAAAAAAATCTTGAAAGAGAAGGGAAGATTTATGTGCCCGACTTAATTAAAGCCCACAGCTCATTAAGGTCTTCCTGGTCAAATTTTTAGACTGTTTGTTGGACTGCCAACAAATTCACTGCAAAATAAGTGCAAGTTTGTCTTAAAATAAGATCCTTATCATATTTCCTCACAGATTTTGTTCCTATAAAAGAGCTAAACCTGTCTCTACTCTTTACTGAGCTGTAAGTCGTAGTGTTAGGTGTCCATCATTGTACAGTCATAGGATTTTATCTGATACCAAATGAAGAGACCTTATGTCCTTGATTTTAGCATCTCAAAACGTTTTGTTATTTAGATTTATAGTTGATTTTATGTTGTTTTCCTTATCCTGTTTAAAGCATACTGAGGTCTGGTCC
>OMLF01003491.1:63124-76096 GCA_900302615.1 Holocentrus rufus | reverse complement strand
TCCTCTGCTGTGCTGCTGTTCAGCAAGCTGAAGCCAGTGCTCTGTGTGTGTGTGTGTGTGTGTGTGTAGGAGGGGTAGAGGTGTGTGTGTATGGGGGGGCGAAGTGTGTTGTGGAGTGTGAAAACTCCCGGCCAAGTTTTTAATGAAGTCCAAAGGTGAGGTTGTGTGAAGTGCTGAACTCTCTCCCCCTCTCTGTTTCGCACATTCACTCGCTTTCCCGCTCTCTTACTCTTTCTTCTCCTCTCTCCCTCCCTCTCTCCCTCTCTCTTTCTCTCACTCACATACAGACTCTAACTCATGCGCACACACACACAAACACAGAGCTACCTTTTTAGGAGAGGTGCCAGTCCAAGCAGTCAGTTCTCAGTCTCCTGTGTGGCCTAGCACTCAAACACCAATTAAGAACTCAGCAACTCACTCCTTTTCAATCTTCTCTTTCCCTCTCTCGCTGTCAGCCGTACAACACTTCGTCTCTTGTTAACAATCGGGAAAACATCCCCCCGCTTCTTATGTTTTTACATCAGGTGAGATGCTATTTTTCCCCCTGCTGTTAGACCAAACACAATGGGACCAGAAAGCACGATTATCTGATCTTTGATGCTTTATTGTCTGCAGTCTACATCGGGCTCCATGCAGATGTTTGTTGCAGTGAGATGAAAGGTTAGTGGTGTGCAATGCTGTCGTTGCCTGCTGACATACAGACCGTCTTTGTTGGCTTCCACTTCAGCTATGCTTGGTTTTGGTTGCTTTAGTGTTTAGCAGCTGGTCCTCTCCTCCCTGCCGGAGGTTTCTTCAGTGGTTTAAAGCCTCGCTGTAATTGGACCGTCCAAGGAAAAAATGTCGAAGTCTTTACACTGGAATGAGCTTTTATACAACGTGTACTAAGGTTACACCGATCTAGGTTTTTGAAGGCCAGTGCTGATACTTTTCAAAGCTGCATATATTTTGTGGAAATATTCAGCATCTTCAGATTTGACCACTGTCACACCCCCAAAAAATCCAGCAATTATTCCAGAACTGTACTCCTCTCAGAGCGGAAAAGCCTCATTTAGACCCTCTTGACCCTATGACACTAATACTTTCTATTGAAACTCAGACAAATGAAATGGTTTTAGGTAGGTCATCAGCTTTTTATGCCAGGTTTCACTGACTGGTGAGTAAAATCTTCACACACCACTGTGAAATAATTTTTCTAGTAAGTTGTAATAATAAAAACCTGACTATCAGCGGTTGGGAGGAACCTCTATTATATCCTGATGTGAGTAGACTCGGTAGCATGGTTGAAAAGTGTTTTGATCACGTACCCCCTGAGAAATTCCACTGTTTGTTTAATCACGCTTAAATATTTCATCTTTCCTTTCTGTTTTCCCATATTCTTATTACATGTATATCAGTCATCAGGTGCTGGCACTTGGTTTGGCAGAAGGCATGCATACTTGGAGTGAATATGAGTACTGTGTTTACTACTAGTACAATAAATAAATAAAATAAAGCACCTGTAAACACCAAAACGCTTTTTTTGCAAAGTGTTGCACCCAAGAGAATCACTGAACAAAGTATTTAATTCATGCATTGACTATAGTCTCTCAACTATCTCTTCCACACTCTTCAAATGCTCCATAGATAAGTCTGTAATTCAGCCTGTTAAAATTGGAGGAGAGGAAACTGTCATGTTCCACCGGAAAAACTCTTCATACCGGAAGAGTATGCGACCAATCACAACACAGCATTCACGAAAATGTATTCCCCTAGGAAACAGCCGTGACAGCTAGCTAGCATGAGTGATGCGCTGACAAAACCGGTGAAAGAAGACAGCGAAAGACGTAAAAAATGTGGTGAGGAGGAACCTCTTTGGGCAGAAATTTGTGTCACTAGAAACTGAATTTGAGTCTGTCCTAACGATAACAATTAATTTAGCATACTAGCATGTGAAGATACAATTGAAAATACTGGCCAGTACAGTTTAACGCACCATTAATGTTAGCAACTGAGTATTTGTTAGTTAAGAAGTTAACAATATAAATTCAAATTATGTCATTCAAATTCAGTTTTTAATGCAGTTATTCAAGTTGAGCAATTCAAATTCACATATAATAGATTCAAATTCACTTTTTAGTGACACAAATTTCTGCCCATAAATCTAGCCTGTCACGGAGTGAATTTTGCAGTTCTAAAAGAGTTGAATGGAACATATCTTTTCAAATTTCCATTACTGCTCAGACGCTAGCTAGGCTTCAACCAATTTGGTTTCTAGTAGGAGTTATTTATGTGTCTGCACAGGGGATACAGAATTGAGGAAATGTCAATGTCATTGCCTGTCAATAATGTATTTGCTTGTATGTGTATGTACACTGCACCACCGTTGATATTGATGTATCAACAGCCCTGTCAAACACAATTTTTAGGGTTATTTCGTTCTATGGGATAGTGAAACTCTTATTGCGCCTTTAATATCCACACTTTTCAAAGTATGCAGTATGTTACAGACTGGTGTTAGGAGTGATAAAAAAGGGAAAATCCCCAGTACTGCTCAGTTTGTCATACACTCCGTGACCGGTCACTGCTTCACTGATCCCAGTGTTGCTGCAGAGTTGCACTATAGTTTCCAGTAGTGGACCAGCACCAGTGGGATGGTGTCAGACTTGGTGGATGGGAGCTCTGTGGCCAGCCCACCATTACTCTGATGTTGAGTGACATTAATGAGGAGACAAGGGGAGCAAACGGGCTAAAACAAAGACAAAACTCCCTTCTTTCCTCATGTGGAAACCTCCTTTCCTGGTGTCTTTAGTCTCTGCATGGGAGAAGATGTAGCCTCTGCCCTGTTGCTTGCTTCGCCCACTCACATCCACATCTGCTGCTTCAAACAGAGCGAGCAGACAGGCCAGCATAAGCCCCTCTTTGATCAGCCTCTTGTTGGATGTAGGGGCCAGGAGGGCTGCAGGTATATGGGCTATTTGAAAGTACACTGGTAAAAACACTTAGAGGCAAAGGGAAGGATGCTATAGAGGAAGCCTGGATGTAAGCGAGACTACACATTGCATACTTTGATCTTTGAAATTAAATCAGTGATTCAAAAATCTTGAATCAGTGATATAGATGCCATCACTTTGAATCACTGATAATCATAGTTACCATCATAGGTATGTTGTTTTGATGGTATCTATGATATATATGATTATTTTCAAATTAATTTGGGTTAATACTTTACTATACTGTCCGTTAATTACCAGGTATTTATAGTAAATATGTTGGTAACAAAAACTACTTATGAGAGATCATCTGAACGCTGGATTGTACTTTGTAAATAAATTCTTAGAAACTTAATTTGAAAGCACATGGAATAAAATATTTTCATAATAGTCCCTTAGTAATAGCATTATTTAGTAGTATTTTATTTTGTACTTACAATCCATTTTAGTTACTGTGTCCTTGTAACCTTCCTTCTTATTTCTTTGTACGTACCTGGTAAGTCTCTGGTAATATTTTATTGCCATCTACTTTTAAAGTAAGTTTATGTAAACTTAACAGGTATAGTTAGTCTGGTTTATTTTGAACTTGAATGAATGAAAAAAAAACTTGAATGAAAAGAAAAATATAAAAAAAACAAAACAAAACAAAACAATCAAACATACATATGTATAAATGTATACATGTATACGTATAACAAAATAAAATATAATAGTAAGCAAATACAAATAGCTATTACAACATTTTTTTTTCTACTACTGTTAATCCTTTCAAAAAAAGAAAAAAAAAACAGTTTGTGTTTGAAAAAGGGTGTAGGAAGAGGTAAAAAAAAACAACTTATCAAGTCCTACCCCTTATTCCTTCTTAAAATGTATCACATAGATTCAAACTGAAGCACTGTTCAGGTCAAAGGTATTACAGGTATTTCTTCAGTACCTTCAGTCAACTTGCCAGTTTTCCAGTAATTTCTTTTTGTTACTAGCTTCCTTATCAGTTGACTGCAATGATCATATTTTATTACCATCTGTTGCAACTCAGCTTCTAAATACTTAACGGGAATTCATTTAGTACTCACAGTCCAGTTTCTCGAATCACCTTGTTTCCGAGTAAATTACATGGTGATTAATGAACTGTAAAATAAGGCGTTACCCGGTGTTTCCCACAGAATGACAGTTAGACTGTGGCGGGGGAGAGGGTTGCATAAATTCTTAAGAAAATGTTTTTTAACATGTTTAGTACTGTGTGCGTATTAACAGTCTTTTACAGATAAAATCAGTAATTATTCAACCTGAAGCCAGCTCATGAAAGCTTTTACATTTGCTGTCCTAAACAGTCGTTGACTGGTAGTGCTGTCCTGGGAAAACTCCTCTGCTCTGGGTGACATCCACCGTGACAGAGAAAATAGTTGGTTTTGTTTAGGGATGGGAATCAAGAACCTGTTAAATAGAAAACCTGTTCCAAATTGTCCGATCCATTAGAATTGTATGACTCCGAGCTTATCTGTTCCTTTTATCAAGGCCGGCATGTGTTTCTGACAGATGTACATTGCAAAGTTATATCCTTTAAAGAAAAGAAGTGCTGTAATTTATTTTAACATGTTCACATGTTATTAGGCAAACATGGCGGTCACACACTGAGGTTGTGTATTTTTGGTTTTGTTGTAACCTACACTGAAGGCACTGTCCTGCACTTTCTACACTGTGTTCAGATCCGAGATAATACAACACTTGCGTTGATGCTGAAAACCTGTGTAGGCCACCTTTTATCCACCAGAAAATTGACCAGGAATCAATAAGGGAGACGATAAAGAATTTGATCGACAAGCAAAATCGATAATGGCGTTGCTATCATTAAGATCTTATAAATTCCCATGCCCAGTTGCGTTTTTCATGATGGGGCTAAATACTAAGTTTGTAGCGGTTGGAAGATATTCACACCAGATTAAATTCTTCCTAGAGTAACTAAATTATGCGAATATTGTTCTTACCTTACTTTACAGTGAACATATGACACAAGAATGCAACTCAACACGCTTTAGCAAAGCAACGTTATTAAACCTTCCTTTGCTTTTTTTGCTTGGGCTTGTTGCACACAGTTCTAGGCTGCTGTAGCTCTACAGCAGGTTACATGTGTGGTGGATATATTCTCTAAACTAAAAGCAGGCACAGCTGATGAAAACAGATGCCTCTCCAAACTGCCTATGATACGATAGTGAATATGAGTTTTGGCACCATGAGTACATGATTTGGGTTAACGACCATTTATATACAGTATCACTATTATATCTCTACTATGCTGTAACGAAAATAAGAGCAATAATTGGTGATTCCCTGTTATGCTACTGACTAGACAGTGTTTCCCCTAAAAGTTTTCTTACAGTGACAAGCGGCATGATGTGTGAGCATATTTTCAACAGCCACAATGCTATTTAACCTGGCTGTATACTTCAAAAGATGTAAGACAAAAGACGTATGAACACCCTGGTGAACACGCCCTGGAGCACCGAGTGCAGTATGCTCCTCAAGAACTGCAGTTGTGTTCATACCACTCCATGCTGGCAGAACGCACTTCCTGACGGAGAGTCCCCTGTTGAGAGCTTGTGTGGTAGTCGATAGTCTAACCAATTATTCTTGTGGCAGTGACGATGTTCAAGCTGTTACATTTGATGGGGATGGGAAAACATTGTGAGCAACAATGTTTTTTCTTCAATCGCACATGTGCCGCATTTGCACACCTAAGTTTTTACTTAGATACACGAATGAAATGCTCGCACTGTAGAGCCTGGTCCACCAAAAAACTCAGCGACTCCCTCAGAATTCCCTCAGAAGCGCATGCTAGCTCAAGATGTATTTCCAACGGCACTGGAAGTAATGAATGAGCTCGGCTTAAGCATGAACTCTGGCCTCAGTGGTGGCGCAACCAGCCATGTATTGTCAGAACATCACAGACAGGGGGAGGGATCAGAAGGAGAAATGACACAAGACAAAGTTCGGCTGTGGTGTCGTGCCCACCGCACACTGAAAGAACAGGAAACACCACATCTTGTGTCTTGCAAGATGTCTATTCACCCTGAAAGTTCTACTTCGTTTGAAGTATACGGCTTACTTTGATCACTACAGGAATACTATGAGTGAAAGCCTTACTGTGTTTCTCTTGCTCTGTAAGTAATCACATGTTCCTCGTCAGTTTGATCGTGAAGGTGCGTCTTGGCAGAAATAGGCTACAGTTAATTTGATAAAACTGAAAAAAATTATCTTACCATGGTGGGCCGCCACAGTAGTGAAACACTAATAACCACTTAAAACAAGCAGCAAACAACAGTTGTAAAGGTGTGTCCCTGCCAACAGTGAAACCTAACTCCACGCCCCAGATCACATGACTTAAAGGAATACACCAGCGTTTTGGGCAAAATACCTTTTTTCTGACTTACCAACTTACACTGTAACCGCTTAGCACATGTATCCTTTCTGTCTGTGTTCAGCACTTAAACTTCCCACTGTCTAACTTCTCCTAAAATGACTCGTTAAAAAAGATATGTGTTTCAAATATACATGATTGTGTAAATAAGAAAGCTTTCAAGTTGTAAAGTTTAATTTTTTCACTTTGACAGAGCTAGGCTAATGATTCCTGTAGACTTCAAGTCTTTATGCTAAGCTAACACGAAATGCTACCCATAGGAACTAAACCAGTAGACGTACAGAGATGAAAATGGTGAACATCTTGTCTCAGTCTGGTTAAGCCAGGAAAAGGGTATATTGCCCAAAACGTTCACCATTTAAAGTATTGCTTTAACAGGTAAACAGACTGTCCAACCGACTAACTGACAGGCCAACTGATTGCCATCTACGGAGCCCTGTGCTCAGCGGGTCCTGTGTTTAACCGTGACTCTCTCCCTGCACCAAATAGGATAGCATCTGCATGGAAGCCCATTTCTCCACACTGTTTTGTATGCGCACTCCAGCATGTAGCAGTCACAATCAATTTGCTACTTCATTGTTTTAACACCAAATCGGCCTTTCCCTCCCTTTCATCAACTCATCCTCGGTACTCTCATTCTCAGAATCGCATCTTTCCCAAACTCACAAGACTGAGAAGTTGGAACAGTGTCATTCACAACAGTGGGAGCTGTGCAGCTGTCAGACTTAAAACTACCGTAAAGATGGCAGACAGGTTATTACTGTGCGACAAACTGGCGTCGGGAAACGCTGACGGGTTTTTTTGTGTGTGTGTCCTCCACCGTGGCTGTTTCTTTACTGGAAACTCTTACTTGCCTTGTTTTTTAAATTTTTTATTTTCAAACTTTTTATGTATCGCCTCACAGTAAAAGTTTTATCAGATTCAGCATTTTTTTTCCTTAATAAAACGGAATTTAAAGCTGTAAATGAGACCTCATTGACAACTTAAAATGTTGCCAACTGAAGCTAACCTTACATTTAAAACTTACTGTTTCTCTGTAAGTGGATGCCATATGTCATTAACACTGGTTATGGTAATGATTACAGTGACAATGACGATGATTATGAGTGGCAGCAGGCACAGCTTCAAATATGGTTAAACAAACCAATGACACTGAGGTTTGGATCGGAAAAAAATCGGTAACTGTTTAAGGCACGCTCATTTGTCGGAAAACGTTTGTTTGCTGTTGTTTCTCGCTATGTTTTGACATTTGGCTGAATGCTGCTTATTACAATTTTTGCTCAGAAACTAATTTTCAGAACGTAAGGGATTTAAAAAAACTTTGGTTTGATATTAGCTGAGTAAATCTTGCCAGTGTAGAACATAAAAGTAATTAAAGTTTTTATTTTTGAGTGCCTTATTGTGGCGCTGAATCATGATGATGACAATAATCAATGTCTAATGTTGTAGTGAAGTGAAGTGATTTTTGGATTGAAGCGACAAATTGCCTATATCTCATGTAGAAATTATTATTTTTTGACTGTGATCATTGTGAGGATTCAGTGTTTCCCTCAGAGTTGTGTAGCTGTCAGGCTGGAAAAACCTGTGAAACAGTATTTAGACAATGATGGGACATTTTCCATTGAAACCCAGGTCATCGAATGTCCTTGTCCAGGATGATGCTATGACTTGTACTAAAAAAAACTTTTTTTTTTTTTTTTTTGTGGAATCAAATGGAATTTTTAAAAATGCAATAGTTTCAGTTTAACAGCAATCTATGATAAATATGTAATCAATTAAACTATATCATATCCACCATTTCAGAGATGGATCATAATGATTGACTGATTAATAAAAGGTCAATATTGGTGGAGCTGTCCCTTACAATCTAGAGGAGAAAAATGACTGCATCACCACACACAATCACAATTTGGTGACACCATTTTTTTTAACCCAGATAGAATGAAAAATATTCTCCAGATTGCTGATTATTGCCATCTTCTCCTGGGATTCCCCCCTCTGAAAGCAGATGCTAACCAGTCGTCTTAAGGAGGCCAGATGAGATTTTGTGCCTGCTGTGTTCTTGTTGGAAATCCATGCTGATCAGCTGCCACCACTGTCCTTGACTGACTGTTCTCCCTCACTCCGCTGTAGTTCTGCGGTGGGACTCTTTTTAGCAACTCCTTTTAAAAAAAGGACAAAGAGAGAGAGAGAGAGAGAGAGAGAGAGAGAGAGAGAAAGAGAGAGAGAGAGACCACGGGGCTTTGTAAGAGCAAGGCTTTTCCTGGGTAAATAAAGCTGGTAAAAACTTAATCTTATAGGTGCCTTCCTTTACTCAGTGCTCTCCTACTGCAGTTCTCCCTCCATAACCTTCCTACCTCTCACTCACCTTTTCTTTTTTTTTTTTTTAAACTGTCTCTCACTTTCTGTCTATGTCTCGGTCTTTATCTGTGGAAACGTTCAGTGCTGCTCTGTGGCTCTGCAGAGGGCTGCACTGGTGGCTGCCACTCATAGCTGAGCTGTCTCATTGGTCCTGAACAGCACTTGTGATAGACAGCCTCTATCTGTCAACACCCCCCATCCTCTCTCTCTCTCTCTCTCTCTCTCTCTCTCTGCCTCTCTCTGTCATATATGCACACTCACTTTCTGTCTCTCTCACTCACCATCTAGTTTGCTGCAGCTTTTCCTGCTGCATGATAAATCTGATGCTAAATTTAGAGGCCGTTTTTCTCGAGCAGTGAGGGATTACTGGCAGAGCGGGAGGGAGGACGACAAGGGAAGAGAGAGAGAGAGGCAGCGGCAGGCTCGCTCACTCACTCCAGCAGGCCCATTAAGAGCTCCCGGGCCCTTTTCTCTTTTCTGGTACCATCTCTCTACCTGTCTCTCTCTTTTCTACCAGCATTCTGGTAGTCAGCAAAGTCAGCATCCCGCATACTAGAGCAGGTTTACAAAGTGTTGATTGGGCGAGTACGCTGGTGGGAGTTGGTTCGCCCTGTTCTAGCTTTGAAAGATAATGTGTCCATTTCATTCTTTTTTTATGAATATTTATTCTTTTGTCTACTTCAACAAACCAGTGTTGACAGTGCTAAGAACAATTAAGATACACACAGTTAAACATAAGAGAAGTAAAGCTATGACTAAGACTGTCCACAAAGAAGGGGGAAAAAACAAAAAGCAACAACAAAATGTACGGTATATAACTGCATATACTGTATATTCTCAACTTGAAAACACATCATAATCTCTTTGATCCATTATATAAGTCATCATTGCATTGCAATATATTTTTTCCTGATTCAGTTCTGTAATATCATCAGTTCTATTCACTATCACTTCAAGAAATCCTGAAAACGATTATTTTCATTGTAATCAATGGTTATTGCTCAAAATGCTATTTGAATTATACCAAGGCAGGTTGTTCTTATGTTTATAAAAATAAGCTGAAGGGTTTCACTGGTCTTTTATGTCCACCTGTCAAATATGAGTTATTGTTTGTGTTGTCAAAAAACTATGGCACTTTCTAAGCCTTACTATGTTTGCACTATTTTTAAAGTGAGCACATTGTGTGCCTTTTTTTTTTTTATTTTACATTTCAAATATAACCAAGAGGAAAAATGTATATTTTAAATTTACATGCACTTTACTTTTTTCAGTTTCATTACCACACAGTTATAATTTTTATTTATTTTTTTTTTTAGAAAAGAAAATGTTCAGCAATCAGCACAGGCACAATATCTTGTGAATGTTTAATTTTGTGCTTGTTTAATAAACCATATTGAAATGAAAGAACAATACATGTTTGGGTCAGTTTATTCTAAACCAGTACAAATATTGCACACATTATTATTTAACAATTATCAGGGCCAGGGTACTCTAATGAATTATTTGTGTATTTCTGTCATCTGCACTTATTACTGAATCAATATTGAAGCATGTTAGCTCAATATTGAATCAAATCACAATTGAATCGAAATGAGCCCCAAAGAATTGAAATTGAACCGAATCATGAGGTTCTTGACGATACCCAGCCCTAATATGAAGTAAGTTTGAGTTCTGCTAGGGATACACCAAAGATTGCCATATATGGGTTTGGGACAATTGTTTTGTTACACATATGTGAGAACATTTCAAATATTGACATCCAGAAATTATTTAACAATGAACATGACCAAAACATAAGCCCCATTGTAGACGGTTAGTAACGGCATCTAGGGTAGCTGGCATCTGAATTAGAATAAATTTTAGACAGTTTCTCTCTTGTAAAGTATGTTTCCTTTTCTAAAGAGTGACCTTGCTTGGCACAGGGCTTCTCCATTGTGGGTCACTAAGTTGTGACCCACGAATGCTGCACGAGCCTATATAATCACACTGTCCAGTCACTGATCTTGCATAAGGCTCCGGCACAGGCCCAGCTGTGAAGTGAATGGCTTGGGAGGTCAGCGTGAACCCTGCGGAGGTCCTGTTAGCTCAGCTGTCGTGCAGTCCTGATGGGGCTTGAAAGATTTGAAGAGGTCACAGCTCACGATGCGCCCATCAGGGATTTCAGGACGTCTTCAGATTGCTGATTTAAAAACAGTGTTATCAGCTGATCATCGATCTGATCGTCAACTGAGATGCTACATATTTAGGTGACCTTTTTATCAACATGTCTGAACATTCTCCTTCATCCAGGTCATGGTACTTCTAAGGTTCTAAAGGTTCTATAACCTCAAGCAAGTCCAGGTGCCTTTGTAAAGCACTTAGAAGTACTTTCTATCAACAGTGGCACATTGTGAAAAAGTACACAGCAAACATAAATTTCTATCTGTCCAACAAGTCTATATACTGTATTTTTTAGCCAAACATAGTTATTTCTCAGCTGTTGAATACTTTCAACTGATTCTAAACACATATTCTATGAAATTCACAATATCAGATGTAAATTTGAGCTGTCAGTGTGTATTAACTGTTGATACCAATCATCAAATTGTTCACAAAGCAGTAAAATGAAATAACCAGGCCTCTCACTGCAATTAAAAACAGCAAGGCCACTGAAAAAACAGATGATGCTGATCTGTTTAGAAGGTCATTTGGGCAATTGTGTCATGTCGCTGACTGGTGACTTCCTGGCTACCACGCATTCAAATCTCAGGCCCAAACTTAAACAGTCCTCAGACGGCAGTTGAGCCCAGACTGCGGAGTTGAATATGGAAGTGGGAATAAAGACTGAGAGAGACACATGAAATGATTAATATTTGAGAAATAGCTTGAAATGAGAGAAATGAACATTGAGCAGAATTAAGCTCTGTCGATGCGATCATGTGTTTGTGGGAAAGTCAGACATTTGGGGCTTTCAAGTTGACAGTCAAACCTGGGACACAAATGCGAAACAACGTACATAATTTAAACAAATTTTACATGTTGTTGTGTAACTACAAATGTAGTAAATGCACATTTATTATGTGCATTTTTATGTTTTTTTTCTAGCAAAATTGTTTCTGCCATGTTGAGGAGGTCAGAGGTTATCATTGCAACATAATTCAGGTGCCAGACTTATCTGACTTCGAATGGCATTCATGTGAAATTCTCCAGAATGAAATGGCTTTATTCTGACATGATAACGTGTGAATCCAGGGAAAGTGTATGGCTTGTCTCTAGGCCTATATAAGCCTAATAATGCCTCATGAGCATTACTTCTGAGGCAAAAATATTACTACATTTTAGACAGACCAGAATATGCTTTCGACCACCCAGCACCTATGGACATAATGTCCTGCTTTCTGTTTCTTCACTTTTCCCTGGCATTGGCTGTGAGGCCCTTTTCACTATTTTTTTTCCCCCACATATCAGCGGTTCAGCCATCCGCTGAGCAGTTCCCTCCCTCTTATCCCCTCATGCTGTTAGCATTTCTCTCACACAGAGCTGAGGTGCACAGATGCCGCCAAGCTTTAGGTCGTGGACATAATAATGTGTTGCAGGAGCACGGGGAGGCTGTGCTCTATAATCTTACTGCACACACATAACAGGGTCCAGTCTCACACCCATGATGTTGAGACACTCAGCTGAATTTATAGCCACCAGGCCCATTGCCCAGTCTCACAGCTACTCCTCTCCATCGACAAATGGCCTCCCACTGTAACCCACTCAATCACTATCCCTTTCCTCAGAATAACAAACACTGTTGAGTGTAATTAGTTGCTGCTAAGATGAATGGCGCAATTACCACCTGCATGCAACAAGCACTTAAGGTCACTTTAAGTAGGGGGTTCAGAGGATCTGATTGGCCTGCTCATGGTGGCTTTTTTTATTTTGTTTTTTTTTTTTATTGTTTTTTTTTGCTTTGACTGGTAAGTAGAGTGTTGTTTTTCCTTGGTGTCTCCTAGACCCTAGGCTGTAACCATGTCATGACCACAGATTGTGAATAGGCTTTCATGCCACATCAACTTTTTTTCCTGCTGTCCCAGTCATAGCATCTTATTGACTATTGGCCTCTCATTATGGGCTGGAGGTCATAGCACTAGCTGGACGCTACTGAATCGGTTAGGAATTTCATCGGTTAGAAATGATTACCTCCCAGTATCCATGTGGAGTATGAAAGAACTGCTCCGGGGCAAGGCTACAATGGCTTTG
>OMLF01003491.1:30234-58795 GCA_900302615.1 Holocentrus rufus | reverse complement strand
AACGCCTGTTCACACACACACACACACACACACACACACACACACACACACGCACACACACACACACACAGACCAGAGGGTTTGGAACAGTATCTCCCTGTACTTCTTTCAGACAGAGCTGGTTAGAGCGGGATGCTGCTGTGCTGTGTGGTGGGTATTTGTTTTAGTGAGCGGCACCGCACTGCGTGTCTATTGTTTCCACAGCTGCCACAAGGGGGTGGGCGACCTTGGTGGGGAGCACAGGGAAAGCGATTGACATGCCCTCCAAGTGAGGACAGGACAGCAGCCCGGCACTGCAGCATTAACTGTGACACATTAGCAAAACCATGGAGGATAAATGACACCGTTAAAGCAATAACATCCATTTTTCTGCTCTTCATCACCCATGATTAGAATGCAATATTGACTCAACCAATAGTCAGTTTGAGAGAGTGCTTACATTTGATTTTGATTTTGGTTTTGAGTAAATGGAAGCTGAGTAAGTAGCTGAACGGACCTGCTCAACCTTCATCAACAGAAAATCTAAGAAAAAAGAAGTTACAGTTCTGGGCACACTATAAAATATAATCTTTTGCTACCTCATACTTCAGGTCAACTTCCCAGTGAAGTGATGAGAACGTAAACACCAAAATCGTACACCTTGTTTGCACCATGCTAACACTTCAGAATCTACCATGTTGAGAGGTAGCACCCCACTAGTTAAAGTGATAGTTGAGGTTCTGACCCATATAGTGCTATTCGCTTCTCCATATGCGTGTAATAGATCCTCCAAGTTTGACCCATAATGAATCACCAAGTGTTCATTATGGTTGTTTTTCCATCTGGTCTACATAGATTGAACAACATATTTTATCTATTCTTAATTCCCACGCCATTATTTTGCTTTTAAAATAGACATGACATAAAATGTGTTGAAGCTAAGCGTTGTATATGTATCAACAGCGGTTATGTTCTAAATTAAATGATTCAAAGTATTGAAAATGTTTTTGTGTTTTATTGTTTATTTATTTGCCTTTATTTTGTTTATTATTGCAGGAAATGCAAGGAAAAATTCTGCATTTGCCTGTCTTCAACACTTTCCAAATCAAACCCACACACCCTTGAGTATGGTGCAGGCGATTTCATTATTCTTTGTGCACCATGATGCACGCATTAATCTGGACTTTGTGATTTCAGAGATGTGTAGTTGCTGTCCCTCCACCGCCTCAAGTGACGAAAATAACACAACCTAGGTGCGCCGTGCTGTTGACCTGGCCTGAGTAGGTGGGTTTTGGCGCAAATCAAGAATCAAACCCAGGCTGCTGTGACAAGGACTTAACTTTAATGGTACATTTTATGTGTCGTACTAGTTTAGCCACCTGGCCCTCCCAGTGAACTCTGGGCACTGACATACTCCTAAGGCTGGGTTTACATGATGCAACTGAAATGCAACTTAAGTTCCGTGCAACTTAGTTGTGTTGGGAGTTCCAGCTGAATCATCCAATCTAAATTAGCAATTTGATTTGTGCCATCATTTGGAATGTTTCATATGGGTTTGCTGACATGGCAACATTAAAGTTGAAGTTTTAACACCCACTTTACATGGTGCAATGTCCATGCAATAAGTTGCAGGTTGCCATACTGTTGCCATGTCAACAAATCCATATGGAACATTCCAAATGATGATGCAACCAAATTTATAATTTTCACTGGATGGCTTGCCTGCAACTCCAAGCTGCATGGAACTGAGGCTGCGTTTCAGTTGTACCATGTAAAGCCAGCCGAAGTTTACACATTATTGATCCTAGATCCTAACTGCTAGGAGCAGTGGGCAGACGCAGTGCAGCACCCAGGGGGACCAACTCCAATTCTGCAGCCAGTGCCTTGGTCAAGGGCAGTGGCAGGATCATTAACTTAACATTTCTTTCGATGGCGGGGGAAATGGGAGAGGAAACCCGAGGAAACCCACGCAAACATGGGGAGAACATGGAAACTTCACACACAAAGGACCCCAGGACAAGGGCCCGCCAGGGTTTCAAGGACCTTATTGCTGTGAGGCGAGCCACTGCACTGCCCAGTCACTAAATGATCCAAGTTTTCATAAATCCCTGTATCCACAATTGTTTTTGTGTTTGTCTGCTGTTGTAAATGGGTTCAGTGCCCATGTGACAGTATATTTGGCTTCCTACTTCAATAGAAGTCCTGAAAGTCTGAGTTGTGGTGTATCCTGAAACATCCAGGCAATGTCTTTACTGTTGAGTTACATTGCATACATGATAAGGGTCAGACAGGCTAGTAAATGACAGTTGATTGGTACTTGTAACAAGAGCACACATGCAGACACTCACATGTACATGCACCTACACAGCTACCTGCATCTCTGGAATAGGCCTTGCAGAATTGTTCTTAGTACAGCAGCATCCATCTGAAGTAGACATGTAACAAACACAAGAAAACAAATTGCAGCCAGTCATTAGCTTTGAAAGAGCACAGTTTTATAAACGATCTCTCCATTCTGGCAGGCTGAAATCACCTTTTGAATGGGACTAAAGTGAGTGGGAGGAAGAGAGGGCATCGGGGAGGGAGAGGCGTAAGGAGAGGAGGGGAGAGTACTTAAGCAGAGTGATAAACTGCAAAAAGATGGTGTCCCGAATTTCCATTCTGTCCTTCCTGTTATTTATGATGTGCAGCAGGGACCCTTTTGAAGTGTGCTAGAAGCTGCATCCTGTCTTAAAGCCGGGATGACTGATGACCTCAAGCCTCAACACTTATTAACCTGCTGTTCCTTGTCTGTGAAGTTGGCCAAACACTGTGGTTTTATTTGGGTGTTTGCTGATGCCATGCCAAAGCCAAAATTATGTATATTGATGCCTAAAATCAGAAAAACAAAACAAAAAGACTAGCCAATTAGGGTTGCTGCTAAAGGTCAGTTATGGCTCCTAGGACAACACATAGATTTCACATAGACCTCACATAGACTTCATCAGGGAAGCAGTAGTGGGTGAACTCAGCTTCGCTTAGCTTAACCCTTTTTTAATTTGCTTTAATATGTTTAAATACTGTAAACCCTGGCACATAATTTTAGCCTTGATTGTGCTGTTTCAGGGCCAAATTTTTGACATCTGAGACCAAATGTTGGGGCTGATTCAGCTATCACTGAAGCATGCTGGGGCCACCTCAGATGTCCAGACAATTTCAAACATTTAATCATGTCTGCAAATGCTGACAAGGAGAGATATGTAAAGACCAGTTTTGAGAATGGTGAGCAGTATTAGCCAATGAGAATTTGCTTAGTGGTGGCATGAACATCAAGCAGCATGGTCTTACAAGCCATTGCTACACAAGCAAATGTTGGACTTGTTATTTGGAGTATTGAATTCTCTCAGCAGAACAGACAACCCATGCTGCCTGCCTGCCTCCCCGACAATTCTTGCCTCCAACTTTCCATGTAGCTTCTCTTTCTCTTCTCTTTTCTTGCTCAAATGAGGACTAACAGATAAGTGCTGAGAGGTGCTTTTCTCTCTCAAGCTCCATCTTAGCACAGTCAGGTGAATTTTGTATTTGCTTTGGTGAGACAGCAGGGTATTGAGGTCCTTAAAGCTTGTGTAGGTAACTTTTTTACTTCACAGTTTTGACGAATCACTCTTACTAACAGAGAGTCTGAGCCAAATTAAATGCACTGTGAAAAAAATCTGGTCTTCTGGGCTTCTCCTGGAGCTGCAATCTCATTTGTTAAAATTAGTACTGGGCAATTTTTAATCGTGATTAATTACATGATTTTCTGTGATTAATCGCGATTAATCGCATTATTATGCGCAAAACTAATGAGTTCAAAAGTAGTGTATTGTGCACTTTTATTTTCAAAGTACTGCTACATGAAGAAAAGTGCAATAACATTTTGTTTTCAAATACTTTAAACAAATAAGGTGCTTTTTAACAGCAGTATTCCCTTTACACAGTAGTAGTTAAAACATTTCTTGTAAATCTCAACTAAAACATTCATATAATCAAATCAAATATAAAACCAAAGCTATTTGCTATTTTTAAATACAAATAAATAAATTTACAAATAACTTTGGTTCAATCAACTCCGCCGTCTGGAAGAGATTTAAAATGAAATGTAAGAGTGTAAGAGTTCGGTAACTTTCTCTATTTTTCTGTTCCCATCAGTTCTTTTCTTTTCCCGTTCATGTGAGTGCTGCAGCAGTCTTAGGCCCACCTCAAATGCTCTAATTGGTTGAGACGCGTGCTGACGCCCATCCCAAGCCAATACTGATCCCATCCCATCCAATAATAATAATAAAACGAAGGTACCACGCAATAAAATAAGTAATTTATGCGTTAACGTGATAATAATGAGTTAACTTGCCCAGCCCTAGTTTAAATCTGTCTGGTCCGAATCTAAACAACCAATCAGGGAAGGAAGGGCCAATGCCTCAGCACCAATCACGTCTCGTGCACATGCACCATGCACTGATGCTGTGTAGGCCCGCTTCCCTGACTTAGCTTAGCCAGGATTCCCATGGATCCTTAAAGTCTTAAAAAGCATTAAATTCATTAATTTAAAAATAAGGGGGTCGAAATAATTTACGCCCGCATCACTTTGGCGCCCCCTCTAGCGTGGCACCCCTATGCGCCGCATATAGTCTATACCCCCTTTTTGTGCCACTGAAAACGATAACGATAATTATCTTGAAATAAATTTTCCTCAATATGAAACTACATCGTGTCAATACAACTCGTTCCATGCTTTGACAGACAACACGAAAAGCCAATGGTGAGAATAGCGCCGTGACCAACCAATCATGTAGCTACGTAGCAGCTACCTAGCTACACACAGTTAGGGTGACGCTAGGTTCGTTGATGTGATGTAACCCGAGCGCACGTGCTAGTGTTTTGGCTGCTGCACTGAACAGCGCTACTGAAGGAAAAGGCGAGATTGACCAAAGACAAAATGAGCGTCCCTTCGAGAGAAAACCTTAAGGAAAACTCAGCAACAGCGTTACAGAGGAAGGGACCTCAACGGACACAGCCGCCAGCTCAAAAGACAAAGCCATAGCCCAGCTCTATTTCACGCAGAACAGGACAGTAGAACCAACAACACTCATATTGTTTGTGTATGGGATGCTCAGAGCAGTGGGTCCAGTGTCGCTAGCTAGCTATGACAAACATTAGCCTAACCGCTACTTTAAACTAAGGAATGCTTTAAACCAAAGATTCTAGAGAGCATGGGTTAGTACAGATTTAATAAAAAATTGGATCTATAAGCCAACTTTCACATCATGGCTGAAACTGGTTCAAGGCAATGAACACAAGCTTTAATTTTTTTGTTACTGTAAAACTGGTCTTAAATTTAATTGAGTGGCATTTAAAAAGTCTTAAATCTAACTTGCCTCAAGCTGCAGAAACCCTGTTAGCCTACTGGAGCTACAGTATTTTAGCTTACTGTAGCTACAGAATGGCACAGGCAGCAGGTCGTCAGTTCTTAATCCCCCATTGCATCGACATCAGAGGCACATGCACGAGCATGCACATGGGTAGGAAGCACTTGGGGAAGGTACTGAATATCAGGTGTGTGCTGTTTAAACTGTTTGTGAACAGTTCATTGAACAGTTTAAATTTCTGATAAAATTCAACTCACTCTACAAAGTTGCCTACAGCAGCTTCAACAACCAAATCAAAGAAAACAAGAAAATCATGACAAAGGTGGGTTGACTAATGTGAGTGTTACAGAGATCCTGGATTTTTGCTTTTTCGTGTAAAGTGTGTTAAGCTCATAGAATTGAGACATGGTGGGGACAAAAGGTAGCCTCTATCTCAGGTAGCACAAGTGTTTCTCAAAGTCAAGGCCACATGTCCTGTAAATGCTGTTGTTTCTTGCCCTCCCTCTTCCTTTTAGAAGAGGAAACTGTCTGAAATAATGTTTCATTTGTGTTTCACTTACACTGTTTTTTTGATGCCAGAAAGTCTAAAACCCTTAGCTCTGTTTGCGTTGGAAGAACAGCACCCTCTTCCTGTTTTTTTTTTTTTTTTTTTTGCTGAAAACAGTCTAGCAGGTTTCCTGCCAAATCAGTTCCAGTGGTACACAATGTAAAATGCAGTAAAAAGGCCTGTGGTAATTATACTTTGTCTCCGAATTTGTGTGGTAATAATTCGACCCTTTGTAACTTGATTTTTTTTTCTTTCTTTGTATTGCTTAAATTGTAATTTCTTGCAAGGGACGGAGTGTATGCATGTAGTATGTGTGTGATAGTGTATGTCTAATGCCTCTTATGATGTTGAAATGCCATGTGATTCTGTTGCAAATCAGTTTCCCCACGGGGACAAATAAAGAATCTATCTAATTTGACAGTGAAATTATACATATTATATACACTTTTTTTAATGGAATTGCTACACATTTAAATGAAAAATGTTTTAAAAAGTGTAAATGAATAGATTTTTTCTGTTACTGGATATCTTCTTTATGATGGCCTGAGGCCTGAGATCATTTTTCTCTTTTTTATTTTTCTCTTTTTTTATTTACATCCACATCATGTCTAAAATACAGCTGATATACTGGCTGGAGGTCTGATCTACAGTGGACAAAATCCTCTGTCCGGATAGAAATGCTAGCTGTATGCTGGTTCTGGAGAACTAAAGGACGTCAAGTTATGATGCAGCCAGCTTCATGCATCTTATCCATTGAAATAAACGTGACTGGTTTGGCTACATATAGAAGCGCTGTTTCTCTTTGTTTTTATGATTGGGCCAGCTGTGATTGCTTTTCCATTGTCTGTTGAGCTGAAGAAACATTTTTTCCCTAGTGATAAAGGCTTAAGGAGCATTGAGTGACCCTGGCTCTCTCTCTCTTTGTCGGTCTCTGCTGCCACTCTTTCTCATTGTTTGGGGAAGGGATTGGTGAGGTTGAAGGACTATCAGCTAGCCTTGGCCAGAGGATGAGAGCAAAATTGTGTTTGAGTGTGTGTTAGATAGACAGAGCTGCTGGTTCAGTGTTTTACAGGCTCAGGCTAAAGAGGCATAGCAGCTGCGTTTGAATTCAAGCACACTGGAGGGAACTTTCCGATGACCAAGCTCTGTTTTGGTGTTTCTGACACCGTGACTTGATGCAAAATGCCAGTTTTAATTGTTGGTCATTTTTAATCTGTTTACTAGAAACTGTATCTTTCCAGAATTCAAGTTTTTTGTTTTGTTTTTTTAATGAGACTTGGTGAGACACATGGACACCTTAGATTGATGCAGCGCAAAAGACTGTGACCAGAAGTGGTGTGGCATGTTATTGTCAAATTTGTATTTCAGCATTTCAGCTGTTTTGTGTACTGTTTAACGCTTTAAACAAACTGATCGCCTGGAGAGGACTTTATGTTACATTTATAGCTAGATTTCCTGCACAGAACTAATAAATAGCAGTGTCACTGAAACAAAAAGATGGCACAATTGCACATTAAATATTTTAAATCATGAATATAACTGAATGATATTTAAATGCCCGGGAGCTGTGGACTTCTTTCAGTAGTACTGTTGTAAAAGGTGTCATGAACAAATGTTGCATGTGCATAATGTTTCACACATGAAACAGCTCTTAGAGGGTTGACATTATTTAACATGTTTTCAATGTATGATTTTCTCCAGAAATGTCACAGTTTGAGGATAAAAACACTATTTTACACTCAATGTAAATTTTATTTGGCACTTTAGATAAAAATCAAGCATTTGAAGAAAATCCTGCTGCATATATTATAAACCCCAAAACGTCAGGTCGTAAATATTATGGATTCGCCTCATCTACCGCCGCATCCTGGCTGCACACATTATGATCCCTAAAGAAAGAACACTATTGATTTTAGTGATCCTGTGACCTTTCCTCTAGTGCAAACATCAGGCCAGTTTTTTTTTTTGTGAATGTTAGCGCAAATGTTAGCAAACAGCAATAGAGGACTAGGCGCTTTGCATTGTGGGGTAGATTAAGACTGAGTGATTTCATTACTGGGGGAAGCCATACATAATATAGCAACAGTCATGGAGGATTCAGGTCTTTTTGAGGATATACCCTCCCCTTGTTCACTGACAGCACGTCTAGTTTAAACTTGCACTGCAAACTCAATTTCGTTAAATAAAATAATACTTTTCCCCATATGTCCTCGGAAGTACTTCATGAATGTGAAACTTATAAAATTGCATCATACCATGAAATGCCTCCATCCGCACCAGAAGAATTGGTCACAGAGCATTGGTAACCATGTATGAACATCTCTCTCTCTCCTCTTCCATGCTGTTTTAATGAATTTTTTCCACTGCTCAAGTGAGCACTATCTGAACTCCTCACACATATGATCCCTTGCATACCTTTGTAACAATGGTGTGATGACGCACACTGAGCTCTGAGGCATTAGCATGGGATGCTGATGAAAGCATCCACTGTGCCTCTGTATTTCTGTGCTGTTTGCTATGTGGCATAAATATGAATATTTACAGCTACTGGTCAGAAAAGTTTGAACAGCCTTTTTTTTTTAAATAAAGGAGTAAAAAATTGTTGAGGGAAGATAGGTGATTGTGTGTGCAGAAGCACTTTCCTTGAATGATTAAACGGATATGATACACAGTATATGCATACATACAGTATTTAACAGCAAATCTCATCTGTACTGTTTATTTGCTATTGTTTTATATTTATGTGAGATGATTGCATGCTTAAAAGCGCATACTAAGAAATCCATTCAGTAAATTCATGATCAATGAAGAAATCTGTCATTAGGCAGGGGCTGCTGTGTAAATTTTTAAAACTGGTTTGTGTAATTACTAATTTTCAAGACCTCCTTTAATGTCCACTCGCCAGGCAGAATGTAGATTGTAGAGGAGTCAGCTGAGCATATGCTACATTGGGTTTTGTTGTTAAAAACATAGTCTCTCAAGCCAGACTACTCTTCCACAATCTTCAAATGCTCCATAGATAAGTCTGAAATTCAGCCAGTTAAAATTTGGAGAGAGGAGGCTGTCATCTTCCACCAGAAAAACGCTTTGTACCGGAAGAGTATTTGACCAATCATGACATAGTGTTCACAAAAATGCATTCCCCTGGGAAACAACTGAGACATCTAGCTAGCATGGATGATACACCAAACCTGTGAAAGAAGGCAGCGAAAGATGTAATCGATGTCTTCATGGTGAGGAGGAACCTTGCTTGTCACGAAATTAATTTTGCAAGTTCCGAAACACTTGAATCAAAAATATTTTTGAATTTCCATTTCTGCTCATCTGCCTTATTTTGCTACTCATTTTCAGTGCCTCTGAAGTACAGACTGTTAGGTGGAAGCATTTGGAAAATGGGGGAGCTAACACGTCTGGGTTGAGAGGCAACGAGTCAAAGCCTGATTTTATATCTGTTCGCTAAATAAAATATTGAAACCGCAAATGTTCATCTTCATTGTCATATTTATTTGTTGTTGTAAACATGTCATCTGCTCAACCTTTACGAAGAGTAAACTTCAGCGATAGTTTCATGTAGGTTAAGGCAGAATAGGCAAACATGGAGAGAACATGCAAAGTCCATCCTGAAAGGACCAGAGCCGAGATTCAAACCCAAGACCTTCACGCTGTAAGGTGATCGCAGAGCCACAGTGCAGCCAGTCACACTGAGAATGAAATGTACTTTTGCAGCGACTCTAGTGAACAGGTCAGCTATTATTCTAAATTTAATAGAATGGATGTTTTCACCTTGCAGGTTATTATTATGTGAATAAAATCTAATGGTCTGATACAGACTGCCATAGGTAAATATAAAGCTACTTAGGCACACAGCTTGTGGTTCTGTGTGAGAGGGGAAGAATGTACTGTGCAGATGTAAAGATGAAAACAACTGAATTTTTGTAGTATAAAGCACCAATTTAATGAATCACTATATACCATATTTAGATTTTCATTCAGCACAAATACAGGGCTACACCACTGCGACAGGTTTGCTGCTCGTACAGTTGTATTTCTGACTTTCTGCATCTGCCACTTTGTGTTTGTTTAGCCTATAACTGCTATGCCTTATCCAGTCTGCCATAATCCCCCGCCCCACTAAACATCACACTCCCTGCCTGCACAGAAGCAATGTACATCACTAATTGCATTTAAATCATGCTTGCATGTGTATACATCTAAGTAGGCTCTATTTGGTTGCATATTTTTCGACATCTCATTTTGCAAACTCAGTTTTTCATCTTTGTCCTGGAAGCATAGTTTCTCAGTCCATTACAAACTACTGAGAATTCTGCTATGTACAGCTGCAACATTAGCTAACTGTTATGCTCTTATCTGACTGTCACCAGTTTTGTGAGGCAAATATACATCTTATTATAAATAGCTTACATCCTAAATGCAACAGGTAACATGCCGGGAACTTAAGAAACAGAAATACAGAAATAATATGCACATTTATTTATTTATTTTAATGTCTGCACAACTTTAAATGCTATTATTTTTTTATATTGATATATTTAATGCATTTTTTAAATGCATTTATGCATATTTTTTTATTGTGGTAATTATCATAGTAATTAGGTAATCATTTATTTATTTTGAATTTTGGCAAATTCAGTCCTCTGTAGACCACAGCTTTCAAAACAGATGGGCAACAACAAAAAATTCTTGGCTTGATGTTAATTTATGTGGGCAAGCCACCCAAATGTAAAGTATGGCTAACACTCATGACCACAACAGTTCCAACATCAATACGGTAATCAGATTTAGGAGAATTGATCACACTAAGAACAAAAATTATTATTCAAAAAATAAAAGGAAAGGAGTTAGTAATCTGTTTTTTGACAGTTGGTGCTTGTGAAAAATGCAGCGGAACCTTTTTTTTCTTTCTTCTTTTCTTGAGTTCATTGAAATCACCTTTTGCCCTTGGATTTTCTTCCTCACAATTCAGCTGGGTTTTCAATTTGGGTTCAGTTTTGGCAAGGCATTTACTGTCCTCACTACAAAGCTTTAAACAAAATACAAACTATTGTCTGGGTGTGCGTATATGTTTGTTTGATGCTTTTCTGTGTGTGTGTATAAATGTTCTGGCAGCGTGGCATGGCTGCGTTGCAGCAGGCAGGTCCACAGTGGGCTCTCTGATCAGAGCTGGCTTTATCTCCCATCATGTGCAGCTTAGACAAACAGCTCTGCCTCCCACAGCTCTTAAACCAACACACTGCAGCCTTGTAGGAGCAATCAGGAAAAGCCCCTGGTTTCCAGCTCCAACTCCACTCTAGCAAGCTGCCAATAACATTGAGCTGCCGCTGAAGACATCCACAAATCATTTGGCTTCGGCTGGTTGCCAACTGTTCAATGTTGAGACTTTTAGAAGCAACATTTCATATTTTATTGGGAGGCCCTGATCAGGTTTTTGTGTAACTCTTCCCATTACTGATTTTATAACAGCGTGATTGACTGAATGAAATCATTTTGCTGATATTGGCACATCATGTGAACGTTCTGGATTGGGTCAGATTATTTTGAAATGAATACAAACTACACGGCAATTTTGTAATTAGCAACATAATCCATTAGATTACAAAAAATCTAATCTGAATGCTTCTGGGTTAGAAGTGCCTTTATAATGATTCCGGTCACTCACTCTTAACAAACTGCACCGGGATTCTCTGTGGATGGAGATGTATTTTCAGGTGTCTTTGTGCAGTTATTTAGTGAACAGCATTGCTCTTACTCGACCAAATGAACTATACTAAAAGAATAAACTGCTGCGACCATGATTGGTGTGAGCACACCCTTCACCTCGCTCTGTTTCTACTGCCTCTCTTTATTTCTGCATGCATAGAGGCAATACCCTCCTTCCCCTTTCTGCCTTCGCGATGTCACCCTCCTCCTCTGTCTTCCTCCCTGACTGTGATTACAGGTCTGTCAAAGCATTGCTATCCACGTTGAGAGAAGGCTTCCCGCCTCCACTCTCCACCACTCACTCACCTGACTGTGGTGGAGATGAGAACAGCCTTCTTCCTCATCCTTCCCCTTCACTTAATAGAGAGCTCAGCATGACACAGAGCAAAAACGTCCTGCACATCGTCCTTTATTCAGGGCCTGGTTACATCTGGTGTTGTTGAAGATTTCACACCAACCCTGTTGTCTTGTCAACAGCTTGTGAAGAGAAGGTGAAAGTTGCTTGGCTTGCAAACAAGGCGGGCTAGTAGTTACCTTTTCGTGGTGGCAGGATAGATATAGATAGGGTTGATCCCTTCCCTCTGTTTGTATTCCTCAGTGTAAATCGTTCGTTCTCGGCAAATAGTGCAGAAACATGAGAAATGGTGAGCTGTCATCTGTCGCAGGTCTATTATCATTAAACACAAATGCATTTCGATTGCCTCTGTCAGCTCCTATTGCAGTGGCTCATAACAAATAGATGGGCTCCCCCCATTTATTTATTTTTTTTTACGCCCTCTGTTAGTCATGATACCTTCCTTCCGAGCAGTGTATTAAGATTTTCCCTCCGTGTTTACCAGGGATTTTCTGCTTTCTCTGTTGCCTGTTCCACTGTCAGAACTTTATCGGCAAAACAAGGTGCACATTTTACCAAGGTGCAGGCGGCCTTTTGACAGGAGGCAAGGAACAGTGTAGGTGACAGCCTCATGACTTATTCAATAATAGTCTGCCTTCTATATTTAAATATTTTGTCAGAGCATTACCTTGACTTGGGAGGGATTTTGACAATTGAAAATGTGCGCACCGGAGTGAGTCTATCAATGCCAGGCGTTTAACACCCACCAATCAATGTTTCTATTATTCTCTGTCCAATTGCGGCAGAGATTACTTTGTTCTTCCTTGGAGGCAGTTCATTTTTTCTCTCTCTCTGTCTCTTCCGCTCTCCTCTTTCTCACTCAAATACATTTCCATGTCAGATTGACGTTCCTCATCAATGGCTCCTCTGCCTGCAATGGCTCCCATCTGGTCCTACTGTATTGTGTGACAGAGGCAGCCACAAGTCGGCCATTATTCAGTAAATAATTGAGCTTTGAGCCTTTTCTTTTGGCAGATTTGGTCTGCCTATTTGAAAATAAATGAGTGCTTCTGTTCAACAGCCCTGACAGTCATTTAGTAGGTAGCAGAGTGGTAACCCAGTCCCTCTGTGAAATCACCACTTTTATCATTGTGAAGAGACTTGGTTTAGCCAGCGCAGAGAGCTTCATGCTGAGTGAATGTGCTCATTAAATTACCTGATTAATTTATATGGATATACTGAACCGAAAATGTGCAAAAGTGGTTAAAGTGCACACTTAAGTTAATTTACCTGTAGGCAGATAAAATGTACAGTATTCAGTGGAAAGACAACACACACACACACACACACATACATATCCATACATCCAATATATCCAATACTTGTATTTCAAATACACATGATACATGGAATAAATCAGACAGCTTCAGAGTTGCTGTGAGGTTTACTTTTTTACTTTGATGGAGCTAGGCTAATGACTCCTGTAAGCTTCAAGTCTTTATGCTAAGCTAACACAAAATACTACCCATAAGAACAGAACCAGTGGACGTACAGAGGTGAAAATGGTTTCGAAAATCTTGTCTGGGTAAGTCAGGAAAATGGTATTTTGCCCAAACGGAGTATTCCTTTACAATTAGCAGATGAAAGGATTATTGAGAGGTGGAGGGAGTTCATTGTCCTGAAACCTTGAATGCCATGTTCGATCTAGACAAATATTGTAGGGCATTTCAGGGCAAGGCTTCTTCTGATCATTTTTGTATTGACCTCTGGGGAGAAATTGAAATTGAGAGGCTTACTATTCAAGTATCAAATATGTATATTTAGGCACAGTGGAAGTAGAGGAAGAGATAATGGAAATCCTGCTCTCTCAATGTGGCAGTAGCTTCATGTTTTATGAGTTATGTAGTCCATTCTACAGCAGAGTAAAAATAGCCAAATGTGATGTATCCCTGAAAGGCCAGATGAGATCCATGCAAAAGCAAGAGGCAGCTGTAAAGGGCAGCCAAAGCATCTTAGAGTTGTATTTAAAATCTCAAATTGTAGTATATTTGTTATTTTTACAGCATGTTGAAAAAAATACAGATATTGAGGCAACTTCAGTTGTATACTCCTTTTGTAGTACCTGTTTTACATTACACATCCTCCAACCAGGACTTGAAATGACCACGTATCAGTTAAAATTAGTCTTTGGTGAATAAATAACTGAGGGCACATTCATACTAGCTGCTGACTTTTTGGGATAACAACATGCCTTCAAAAGGCTTTCTTTCCTTCTCAGTTTGTGTTCTTTTCCACTTCATAAACAGTATCAGAATAAGCATGTTAAAATAGTATCTGATTCTAGGGCTGGGCAATAAGGACAAAATCCAATATCATGATATTTTTGACCGAATACCTCTATCGATATTGTCAGAATGACTATCGGTGCTTCCACAATATATATAGACAATGTATTTTTGATAAACAATCATTAATAATGAGGATATGATGACAAAGCAGGTAGAGGTGAATAATAGAACAGCTAGAGCAACAAGCTAGAATAATTTTGGGTGGTACGATCTGAAAAGACCTGCTATTTTTTTTTAGATCCAGCCTTTGGCAGATTAGCCAGAGATTTACTTTGGGACAATGCTGCCAGCTGAATTTGTTGGCATTTGATAAACACTGGACCCTGTTATTTTGCAATTGGATGTACAGTAATGATGCACAGCACATCACTTTGCTGGTTTGGTTTGTGAAGCACTCTTACTCTAGAAACTCTGTCAGTGGCTGCTCAGCGAGACAGCTGTTGCAATACAGTTCAGTGGTTCAATCACACGAGGCGAAAGTAGGGGGGCAAAGGCTTTCCATCCTCAGGTACAGCCAGACCCCATCCAAGAGCTGAACACCACCGACAGCCTGTCTGGCTGTTGTTTTAGTAAGCCGATCCTACTGTTGTCCTATTTGTCAGCTGTCATATCACTTTGTGCTTCACAGCGCAACACAAAACCCCCTGAACTTGCATGAGATGGAGCGATCGGTTACAGCAAGCCCTGATGTTAAGATGTTTTTTCTCCTTTCGCAAACACACACATTCTCTGCCAAATGTGATTTATTTACTTGTGTTTTCATGGTGTTACTTTTTGAAAATTGAGGGATGTTCAAAGAAGGTACAGTAGCGAGCAGAAGTGGTGAAACAGGGGTCCTATGTTCCAGTCCGTCTCATTGAAAGCTAATGGAGGTGGAAGCTTCAAAGGTCCCCAGTGACTCCATCAGTCCACAACAGGAAGATGAAAGCCTGGCTCTGTATTTGGCCTGCCCTGGTCAGCCCAGACCGCAGCTGCACCATACACTACATCACTGTGGAGGAGATCTGGACCAGAGCCACCTGCTTTGTGTACAGCATCTTTATGCCTTACACAGTGGCTTGGTCACATTTTATCTGTTAGATATCATGCACCTGGATGAGATGATTCTCTTTTCACGTTTACATTTTTTTTTATCTAGACAGAGATGGATGCAGAGAAGTTGTTTTTTACCTCACTGTACAATATAAGGACACATTCACTAATTGCACGGGGCTCCAGTTGTGCAATTGGGGCGGTTGAGATTCGGTAGGTTTTCATTTCAACTAAATACTACATTAGATGATTAGCTCCTTTGCTCTGTTTGAAGGTGTTAATCAGTGAAGTCACATGGTGCAGTGTTAAAGGAATACTCCAATGTTTTGGGCAAAATACCCTTTTTTGACTTAACCAGACTGAGACAAGATGTTTGATACCATTTTCACCTCTGTACACCCACTGATTTGGTTCCTATGGTTAACGTTTTGTGTTAGCTTAGTAAAAAGACTTATACAAGACCATATACACAATATACATATACATGATACATATTCGTATACATTATGCACATGTACATAATATACTACTGTGTATTTCTTAGACTCATAATTTATTTAATTATTTTGCAACGCATAATATTGTAATTCTTGTAATTGCTGCTGCTGTCTCACCCTGAATTTCTCCTCCGGGGGATCAGTAAGGAGAACTCTAACTCTTACCTACTCTTTCTGAAGTCTACAGGAGTCACTGGCCTAACTCTGTTAAAGTGAAAAAAATAAGCTCTGCAACTCTGAAGCTGTCTTATTTACACAATGTATCTGTGTTACATGGCAATGAAATACACATCTTGGAATTCAAACAAACAACCAAAAACAACAACAACAACAATAAAACAAACAAACAAACAAACAAAAAAAACAAGAGTCGTTTTAGGAGAAGTTAGATGGTAAGAACATTCTCCAAAACATTGGAGTATTACTTTAAGTTGGAACAAAAACCTGCATGCTCTTGGACCACCACTGGACATAATTGGCAAACTCTATTGTTTAAAGAGAAAAAGAGGCTTGCGTTTCTAACAAAATTCAATTTACCAAGGGTTTGAGCACTTTCTATGCTTAAGTTTATAGATTGCTAGAATAAAAGAAAGCAGGAAAAAAAATCTTTCATTCTTAGATTTACTATCTACATTTTACATTTTATCATATGCTCTACTAGACACAGTTAAAGCGTGTGATGACATTGAGTTGGACTTTCCTAGATAAAGCAAATCAGTAGCTGCCTGCATTGAATGTATATACTGACGTGAGGGGAGCTTGTCTTCCCCAGCTGACGTGCAGCGTAGCTGCTCCTCTGTGTCTTGAGTGGCGTTCTGTTTTCTGCCAGCCCATGGAAAGTGGATCTGGGGGATAATTCACAGGCTTTAAATACAGTGTAGCCAGTCAATGAGTCCTCTTGATGCCTCCTCTGTGCACTGTGCAACAAGCTGCACTAATTAGCCACAGTTGAATTTATCGACAGTTCTTGGGGCAACCACGTTTCGCCCCAAATTTTCCCTCTGTGCTCTTAAGACCAGTTTTCATGTTTCCAAGGTACTCTCTGGAAACTGAAACCAGTTACTCCTTAACCCACAGTTTAGAGTCGCTACTGGATGCATGCCAGAACAATAAAAAATGTGATTATCTACAGTTGTCTAAGTATTTAGCAGTCATTTTACAAAACTCACACACTGATAATATCAATTGAACTGGTTATGCACGTTTATGTTTAGGCGTACATTTTCAATTTGTATTTTGGTTTTGTCCCGTTTAAGTAATATTTGAGTGGGTGTTGTTGTTTAAGTGTCTGTCTCTTTTCTCCTCCACATTGTTACTAACAGTGAATATTCTTCCCCTGCTGTGTCAAGTTTTGCATGGATGCCTTCCTGCTGCCGTACTGTAGTACTGTTTGGCTTTAATGCTTTGGGGTGCTTTCAATGATAATGACTGCAGATAGATGGCAAAACACGGTTATTTTAGACACCAGTATTTCTGTCTTTTAACTGGGTGCCTTTATCCTCAGGAGTGCATTAGAATGCATGTATTTATTTGCAACATTTCCAAGTGGCATTATCTATCTATCTATCTATCTAAAATCAGTGTCTTTTCAGTCAGGAAACTGAACACCTGGCACAATAAAAATGGTATTTCATATGTCCATTTGTGGGCACAGCAATCTTGCAATCTAACCCAAAGGAGGGAAAAGTAAGGTTTAAAGACTGTTGTAAGAGAAAAAAGCAGCAGATTTGTTGTAATAGATAGTATGAAATTCCTAAGTGGAAGTGATAACATCCAAACAACTGAAAATTCTAGATAAATCTCTCAACACCATATGAGATATCACAAAACATGATGTGTCCATTGCCAAGTGCTGTAGTCTTCTCTAGTAGTAAAATTTGTGAAAAAGCACTGAAGACATATAAAGGCAGGCATTGATTTCCAGACTGAGCTACTGTTTTGAGTCACTCTGATCGGCCACACTGTTCACACACTGACCTTAAAATATGAATGGCCGTCTGTTCTGAAGCTCAGCCACAGTGGTGGGAGGGAGGTAGATGTAATTCAGGATATCCACAGGTCCTTGAAATAGGCCTTGAAATAAATTATCTAATTTCAAGGACTTAATTAAGAGAATTACTTATATCTAGTAATTACATGTCTTCTCGCCATGCAATGAGTTTATTGTGCCACATGTCCACTCTTAGATTAATCCAGAATGTCTGCTTTACTAAACTCAGCTGGACTCCATTTCCCTTATCAATTAATTTCCTGGTCTCCTTTTTCCTATTCAGCTCATTAGCTCTATTAGCTATGTTTAATCAAAAATAGACTGGTTTAGCCATTTTTTCTTGTTATATGACTTTTTTCTAATTGACTTTTGAATTGCTCTTAAATACAAAGCCAGGATGCATTAAAAGGGTCTTAAAAAGTCAAAATTTTTAAGCCTGTGGATATCTTGTAATTGAATATTCATGAGGGGCAGGACCCCCTTTTTAAGTAGCTCGGTTTGTAGATTGTTTTTCAGGAAAACAGCCAGCTTCGCCACTAATTTCATTCATTCCTTGTTCTTATTGTAAAAGCCCAGCAAACTGTGGGTGTGTGAGTAAAAGAGTGTGTACGTTGTACAGTATGGTCTCCAGGGTGTAGCTCTAAATGAAGAACTGTCTCTGCTTAGGTCTCTATTGAGACTCATCAGAGGCGACTGTGATCTCACTCTAAGATGTGCAAAATCATCTCCAGTAACAGGCATATGAATTATGCACACTCCTCATATACTGACTAATCTTTTTTTCCCCACTCCTCTATCTTTCCACTTCTCTTTTTCTTTTTTTTTTTACCTAAATGTCTCCTTGTCTATCTCAGAGTTCTCCTGGTAGTTCTGGTGCCTCAGAAAATGAAGCTGAGTGGAACGGCGGTGTGTGTAGTGAAATGAAGTGTATCAGGTGCTTTCTAGTGGTTACCGACCTTGGCGACCTTCTTATCATTTTTCTTTTGAGGCTAATAAACACTGTCAAAATAGCTGCAGGAGTCCACAGCCAGACATGACACCTGAGAAATGAATCCATCAGTTCACATATCTCCTGCCTACACCAGCATGATTGGACCGTATTCAATGTCTTCAGAAATGGCTGTACGCTTGGTTTCTGCTTTTGTGGCTTGACATTTGTCCACCAAACTATGTTCCTGTAGTTCCGGGCTCAGTGCATTTCGCGGCGCTGCCCTGGGCTCCAAGTTGAACACGTCTTGACACTCATGATTACATCAGTATTGGAGAAAAAATAGCAGCACCTGGAGAAGAGTCAAGAAATGTGGTGCCACACGACAGCTTTGGGGTATCTTTTCTCCGGGAGGGTTGATTTTGGTTGAGTGTCTATCTTTGTTAGCTCTCAAGGTTTTTCCTCCAAGAGAATTTGGAGACATCTGCCTTTCTCAAATTTTGTGCCACCTCTCAGTCCAGGCATGGTCAAACGCATGTTCTGTGCTCATACTAATGACCACAGTTCTGTTCAATAGAATTAACTAATTTGACTGTAATACCGGCACGCTCCGCTGTGGTGCTACATCTTCATCAGCACAATGGACCAGAAGAGGCGCTGCCGAAGAAGATAAAGCTTGTGTGCTAGAGCTGGGCTAACAGTGTGTAGAGGCTAGCTCAGATGAACTGATGGAATACACACTTTAATGAAACATTGTTTGTACCGTTCATCACAGAGGTGAATTTGAATTTCTTTTGAGTAATAAATTTAATAAATTTGTTTCATGACATGAGTTCCCAAACTTTCACCCGGTCATTTTTCCAAATTACAAGAAGGCAGACTTTTCAAATGAGGATTGGAAAGGATGAAGAGGACAGGAGAAACATCAGTCCGAATAGTCAGAGTAGTTGATTAGTTGATTATTCATTTCTGATGGCCAAGGTTGATTTTGAATGCTCAAAGCACTCTGTCTTAACATATTTCTCCCCTTTTGAAAGTGACCATAGAGGGCTTTCAAATGCATTTTTAAAAAGTGAACCAGACAACATGCCAGTTTTTTAAGATCACAGGTCTGAGGGGTGAAAGTTGTGCAAAAAGTGAGGCTTGGCTTTATTGTTTACTTTTAAGTATACTTTGTGGCTGTTAGATTCAATAGAGAAGCCAGTCTTTGTTATACCTCCTCTCTCTAAATGTAGACAACATGCCTTCCTTTTTGTTTTCAAAATCAACATGGTCCTCACAAATTCTCTTCAATCTAGGAAGCTGACGTAGGCCTGGGACACACCAAGACAACTTCAACGTCTGCCAAGTATCTTGCTTAAGATTGTCCATGAGCATGGACGACATGCGCATGTTCTGCTGTGATAGAGGAAATAATTGTCCGTGCCAGGAGGGGGCAGTTGTCTCAAAAAAGTAAACCTGAGGATCATGGATAGATAACGGAACAGTTTAGCACCCTTTCATACCAGTCTGAATCTGTTCAAACAGTTTGGTTATACAGTACAAGTACAAATCGGGAATATGCCTCATGAAAAGTTGTAATTTGCAGTGTTGTTGTCTGCCAAAGGTGGTTTGTTTGTGGAAGATCTGTTTTCACGTCTAGCTCTCTCTGGTTAGCTAACTTGCTAGCTACTTAGCACAATATCAGTACACCTGGATTTCTGTTTCTTTTTAGTTACATAGGTGTCAAGGAAACATATTCTTTCAAAATTATTAAGAGTGAATTTAAAATCTGCAAAGATTTCATTTAAAATTTTCTATAAAATTTGTAACATTGGAATTGGCCCTTTCCATAGCATGAATGCTTCATCAATGAATCTTTTTCCATGAGATGATGATATAATGGAGAAAGGGTGTCAGAATGGGCTTCTTCGTCTTCTTCAAGAGTAATCAGAGCATTTGCCAACTTTCTTTTGACCATTTTTATTTATATGATAATTAAATGACTTGCAAGTCGTCATCAGACTTTGCTGGATAAAAATGAGAACGATGTAAGGCGCCACAGCTGAACATTTCAGCAGAGAGAAAGAAGCCTCCTGTCTGATAGCAGCTTTACATAGGCAAACGAATGCAGATGAAACAAATTAACAAAACTATTGAATCACTCATTTGATTGGCAGGCGAAGTGTGTTGGAGATTGCAAATTCAAAGATGAGAACCAATCACAAACAGTGCTCAGAATTTGAGTGAATACTGCCAAATGAATGGAGCCTGTCCACAGAGTAACAAGTAACACGTCCTTGCTGCCTCAGGCAGTCGGCTTCAGCCAGGCCAATGTCCACCCATCTCTAGCTCCCACGCTTCCTATGACCTTGCACCTCAAATCTTGAATACTCTGGTGGTGCTTTAGGAGATTTCAAACTAATATTCAACTGATTATTAATGTCATGACCAATTTTCATACCAAAAAAAAAAAAATCCAAGTGTTGTCCCCAGAATAATATTCTTTTCAGGGTGGTAATACCTCTGAAACGGCAATTAGGCCATCATGGAACACTAAAACTTTCCACCAAGACCCATAATAAAAAAAGTACGAATATTACTGCTACACCTAGCACTACCACCACTACTTCTAACCATAAAATATATTCACATATACTTGTGTGGAATTGGATTAAAATGTCTCATTGGAGGCAGTTTAAATTAAGGGATTCTCATAGACAACCAGTGTAGTATTCATCAATTCTACAATAAATGCGACTGTGTAGTCAAAGTGCATCATAACCATCATATCTGAGGCTGGCTGATATCTAATTGCTGACAAATTGAACATTAATCTAGGACCCCCTACTATTAATAAAGCTAAACCCTGGACCTACAAACCTCTTCATTCAGCCAGTCTTCAACAGAAGCACATTGTCTATGCAGTGCTTTCCGCTCTGTTTGGAATTTCGACCTCATGTGCGACCCTCAAATGTGACCAGCGCACCCAGTCATTTCAGCCACCGCTCCATCATTTTGACCGCTGGGTTGGTTTCAGTAAACCAGGCTCTGGATCCATTGCTGTAATGAGCTCACACATAGAGCTGCAGCCAGATAACTGAACAGGGCCTTTGCTGTGGCTCTCTGCTGCACTGCTACAGCCCACCCGGGGGTGTACGTGTGTGTGTGTGTGTGTGTGTGTCCTATGCGGTGACTTTACCACCGCATGGAAAAAGTTCTATATTTAGCGTTGGGATGGTGTTGAGTGGGGGAGGGGATTGTTGGTGTGTGCCTGTTTGTTCCAGGCCCTGTGGAGTATTTTTATACTCTGGACCCCTCTTATACCTTAATGATTGAGACGACCAGTGCTCCCCACAGAGCACACACACACACACACACACACACCCAAACACCCACACGTACACACTGCTCTAAAGAGAATCTGGTCACTGCCTGCATGGCCTAGAACAATTTTCCACAGTAAATGTGTGGCTATATCTTATGCATATTGACCCATCTTAACAATCTAAGAGTTTCTACTTTGTGTTTGTTTGAGAATCAGGTAAAAGAAAAGAATTGGCTCAGATAAATTTCAACAGTAAATTTGTAGCTTTATCATATACATACTGACTCATCTTCACAAGCTAAAATATTCTACATTGGGTTTGTTTTAGAATTGGGTAAAAATAATAATAATAAAAAAAATAATAACAACTGAGAATTTTCCAAAGTGGTGGCAATGTGACACTGTGCAGTGCTGTGCAGCGAGGACACGCCCTCCCTTGGAGACTGTAACATGATCTGCTGTTTGGTGTGTCAGACTGGCTCTGCTGTATAGTCAGCTCTCTGGGAGGGCCCGCAACCAGCATGACCGGCACACTGTACCTGCATAAAAACACTGTGACCAAGACACAGGGAAAGCTGCATGGGGCTTTGAAGGCCAATGCCAGTATTTTGAGGCTAAAACTGCTGGTTTATATCTTAAATATAATATCTTTGAATTTAAATGCCAAAACAAGCCAAATATTCACATGCGAAACACTCCACTGAAGCTCAAAATAATGAAATTCTTTGACCCACTATAACTTTTCAGGGAGACAGGGGAAACTATACATGACTACTGTGAAATGCATAAATTAATTATGAATTCATTTACAAAAAAAGGGAAAAAATTAAATTAGAGATGAATGACTCTGATGGGCTGATAGTCGATATTTAATTAAAGTCCAATATTGTTCTCCATTTATCGGTCTGACTCTAGTATTGCTAATGGAAGACATGCAACAAGATAATAGAGATGGTGGAAATTGAAAAGAGACAATGAGAATATATCACATCACCGTCCATGGCACAGCGTTCATCCTGTCTTGACAGGAGCCGTCAGTGGAGGGTAGCATATGGCTTTTCACCTCATCAGCATATTTGTTTGTGTATGAGATGTGTGCTTGTGCTGAGGCCAGGATCCCTAATGGTGATACCAAACTCGGAAAGGTTGCAGCTTGCTCTCTGGTCCACATCAATTTCACATCCATGAATAAAATCACTCGTGGACTTCTATCCTTTTCTACACATGCAAAGACATTTTTTTAGCTTCTACCAAACTACCTATAGTCACAAACTGTTCGACTGTAAGTCAGTATATTTGGTCTTAACGGAATACTTACATTTAGGCACGCATGAATACATTTGTTGAAGAAATACTCCAATGTTTTGGGCAAAATACCCTTTTTCCGACTTACCCAGACTGAGACAAGATGTTTGATACCATTTTCACCTCTGTACGTCTACTGGTTTGGTTCTTATGGGTAGCATTTTGTGTTAGCTTAGCATAAAGACTTGAAGTCTACAGGAGTCATTAGCTTGTCTCCATCAAAGTGAAAAACCTCACAGCAACTCTGAAGCTGTCTTATTTACATTTAATGTATCATGCGTATTTGAGATATACATTTTGGAATTAAAAAAAAAAAAGAGAGTCGTTTTAGGAGATGTTAGATGGTAGGATCTATAACTCATGAACACATATGTTCAACAGTTACAGTTCCTACCATCTTTAGTCATCTATAGACAGCCGAAAGCAGCTTTGAAAAAGATAACTGCCTGTTATAATCATGAAACATATCTCTGTTTGCAAGTCAAGCTGTTGTTCTTGTTTTGTTTTTGTTTTTTTTTCATATTTTTAGAAATAAAACTCACAACAGGCGGTGGTTGTTGAGGACAGCACATCACAAGTGTATACTTTATCCACATCATAGGCTATATTGCTCGACGCTGTTACGTTACCATGTGAGGAAACATATCTCGAACTTTGTGTGCCTTCAGCTTCGAGATGAATTTTGCCTTAGGGGTAAAATACCAATTATGCACAGACACAGTGATAATCTGTGCATAAACAGCACAAACCTCTGATGTGGCATCTTGGTAAATAAGGATGATAAGGACGCTTTTTGTCTTGCTTGTGTATGACAAAGCCTCCCAATTTCTTGATAAATTAACCTTTTGGTGTTTATAACAGTAAATGTAAAAGTTTCATGAACTGGTTCTACCTTGAATCACAGTTGTATTATGGGTGATAGAGAGCAATGAAATACATTTGATTCTTATGTTAATAAAAGTCATATTTGCAGGATTTCTAGAAAGTCGTGGAAGTTCTATTTTTGAAAGTCTAGTTTTGAAAAGTCAGGGAAGGGGACAGAGAAAAGTTAGGTGATTTGATAAATTTTTGGGAGAAGTGATGGAATATCATAGAATTGTGTCCACGTTAAAAAAAAAAAAAGCCAAATGTAATATTTTCCATTGCGTTCATGTTATGTTCACTTGCCCCTCAGAATATAACCAAATGATGAACTTTAATAAGACTTCGGAAGTGTTTTGGTCAAGGGAAAAAATTTCATGTTATATTTATATGGGTCATGGAAGTTCAGTATTTAATCATGAAAGTCATGGAAAAGTCAGGGGATTTTACATTTGACATAGTGTGTGAACCCTGTACTAGTTATTTCCACTAAAATCTTAATAGCTGTGACAACTGGCAATCCTAAGCCACAGTCATCTAACAGAATTCCAGATTCATGATTCTGAAATAATTCAACATTGAGGTAGAGGACCTGGGCTAAGGTATTGATTCCTCTCTGCCTCAAGTGCTTGAGAGGTGTGGTCCAAAACGACTTGGTCATGGCTGACTAACAGCCTCCAGCCCTCAGCAGAACAAGGGATTTCTCCCTTCAAGGAGGGAGGCTGCTTAGCCACCACCAGCACAACTAGGATACATGTGCTCTGCCGTGAGGTGTGCTTGTGTTTCCCTTCTCGACTCGGGTATATTCATTTTATAGCATGTAAGATGATGATAATTTTTAGTCAAGATTTATGATTGTACCACACAGGAAATGTCATGTGGTAGCAGACCCACCCTTGGTTTAAAAATGGTCAGTAAAGTCTTAAGAGTTCAATGCAATGCTGCTCTCAGAACACATTCCAATAAATGTACCAACCTACACATTTGAAACTCCAGAATCAGAAACTAAGGTATGGACTTCACAAATCTGCTATGATACTGAACGTTCTTTAGGCTGTAGAGTTTGTCTCCAACTAACACTCATGAGCATGGCTTTGACCTTCTGACTTCTTTTTCCTTTAGAGATTCCTCGAGGCATCTCCCCTTGCCTTCCTGCACATACTCTAATAGACACAAGATTAAGCCTGCTCCACTCTGACTTGCAAGCTGTGCCATAGCTAAGCTAGTGATTGTGCAAGACATGTGTAGAATATATATTGTGAATGGATGAAGGTAGACGACCTGGAACGCATCCACGGTCTTCACCAAGCGAGGCAACACAGCTCTCTTTGTAAGGCCTGGAACACACCGGCTGCGTTACCTCTCGGTTTTCATTTCAGTGCCCATGTTAACAGGTTAGAGCAGCCACACAGCCACACACAGCGTCGCCTCATCTAGAAGTTGGGCATGGAGCCTACTTTTCATGTGTGCCGTGGGCAGAAAGTGTAGGGGAAGATGCACTATTTCACTAAAATACAGTGAAATCATTATTTTTTTGATATCTAAAGGTATATTGGCTGCATGTCATTTAGCTGACATGCACCCTAAAGCTTTCTGCTTTGCTTTGTTTGGTTGTAGCCGGGTTGTATGGAAAAGTACATTCATTTTGACTAGAAACTAGATTTCATGTAAACTAGCACTATAAAACCACAATTCATCATCACATCTGTGTGTGCTGTGTTGTTATCCCCTGTCTGGGTGTTTTCAAGTCAAAATGCTCACCAGAATTTAAAGTTTATCCACTTTTGAGGGATTGTGGGTAGCCTGCTCTGTATCCTTAATCAGCTAAAGTTGCCGGCGGTTAGGATGTTCTCCCCACGGATGTGGCCCCACAGATTCTGAACCATGGTGAGTTTAGTATGGAGGCCTGCAATCATCATCTATTGGGGATAACACATTTTCACTTAAATGTGAATAAGGTGAATACTCCAACACTCACAATGTATTCGGCCATAATAATAAACTGAACAATGGGGGGAAAAAAAGGCTGGCATTCAAGATTGAGACTTTTTTTCAAAGGAATATATGATATCATGCCAGGACAGAGTCTCTGGAGACACTGATCAAGTCCCTTCTCAACAGTCATTATTGTTGTCATATAAAGTACAGTATAGTACAAATTTAACCCTTGGCTTGTGGCTGTTTCATATTACCTACTTTGGTGTTCCTGGTGAAAACTGACTGATCTTTTATAACTGCCTATAAATCTCCTATAATGCATTGAAAATTCATTTTTGTTTTGCTACGTTTTTATATGCTTCATTTCTAGTGATTATGACAAGTTTTGCACTTCTATTTGTAACTTATGGCCTGAAGGCCTCATTGACCTTCAGGCCATAAGGTCAATGAGCAATTCAATGTACAATGAAATATAGTGTTTATGAAGTGTATCTGTATTTTTCAATGAGCATGGTAATTGTTTAATTCATACTGTGACTGTTTCTTATTATCTTATCTTATCTTATTATCTAACAAAAACAGACCCTCAGTCGTTTCTGTCTCTGTCATACAAAAACAAGCTGAAGTACTTGTTTTTGGGGAAAATATGCATAATTTTTAGATTAGTGTCGTAAATATCACAGAAAACATATTGTGGTTTTCAGCACAGACTACATTCTGTCATTTTTAAGTAGTAGCACATCTGTGGTGCCCCTGGTCAAGACTGGTCATTATGATTTTATTTGCATAAAATGTTTTTTCTTAAAACTTGTTGCACATGAAAATTTTACCCTCATACAAATTGATTTCTGAACAGATTCAGGTGTAGCTATCACGGTAACATTAACAATAACACAAACATCAACAAGGTTAACAATCACTTCAACAATCAATCAGCTATTGAATAATGCAAGACGATTTTGTTTGTGTGGACTCAGGCAGATGACTTGACATGCTGCTGCTTGCATGTGCCTTGCAAATACGTGAGTTGCATTTGAGGTACTGTTGCAGAGGCTCAATAATTAAGTGGGCATCTGTCAGAATGCACTTCTTAGTTCTCCCAAGACTAAATATGAATAAGGCTTCACGAAGCAGTTGGTCACTTTATTGCAGTTTAATCAGCGTACATTGTGTAGATTTGTGTGGTTCTGGAAATAAACAATACAAGTAGCCATTAATAAAGCTTACTTACAATAAAGAAATAATAACACCTCACTTACATCAATGAAATAACAGACTACACCAAAAACATGCAACGGCATTCAGTAGTCAAATATGCAAGATAATGTACAATAGAAGAGCCTTCAGCCTGGCTGTAAACATAAGCCAGCAAACTACATTTATCCAACATTTCTCAGAGATGTAATAACAATTACAATAATTAACAACAATTAACTTACATTTCTCTGGACGCACACACACAGGAACATAAGTGGTGGACCAACTGACTTCAGCTGCAAACTAGACTTGCCCAGACATGTAACAGAACTTCTTGATAAAAATCCTGGCCCAGCTGTGTTGGCTGCAGCACTGCCAAGTGGCTGGGCCTCCAAACTACATCTTCAGCACAGGTACATTATGTTCATTTTACGTCTCTTGTTGCACAGAGTATTATATCTATTCCTTGGTTTTTTGAGTGTTGTAGATCTTGGTCCAGGCGTGTCACAATTTAGGAAGGCAGGTGGACCCAAACGCAAAAGACAAACCAGGAACTGAAGAAAAATAAGTTTTTAATACAAAAAATAAAGCAGGTGTACAAAACAAGCACAAGGAGCACGAGGAGCACAAACTCTGGGCATGTAGACTAACGCTGGGAGTGTAGACAAACGAACTGACAGAGAACAAAGGGAAAGAACAGGTATATATACATATAGGGAACTAATCACTAGACAAGACACACCTGGAGTGGGAAGGCACAAGAACAGGAGGGAAACACAGGGATTGGTAGACAAGGGAGACAACGAGGGTGTAACAGGCAAGAACACAAGGGCTGGGCTGACAAGACTAACACAGGGCAGGTGTGCAGGGGAGCACAGGCTGGGCAGGGCTAAAGGGAAACAAGAGGGCCACACAGAACAGGGACAGAAAACTACAACAAGAAACACAAGGAACACAAGAGTCCAAACACAAGTCCAAACCTAAAAGTCCAAAAACACAGAATCATGACAAGTGCCTGTATGTCTTTGACCAGCTTTGCAGACAGTGGTGTATAAGTACAGTGGTGACATCAACATGGCTTTCCCCAGCTCTTTCAGGATAGCCTCCATTAGGCGTGCACCTGGTTCCAGCCTGGATTCACTTCTATCCACCCTACAGAGGCATTGTGGGCCGACACGTGTGTGTGTGAGCGTGTG
>OMLF01003491.1:3410-24009 GCA_900302615.1 Holocentrus rufus | reverse complement strand
TCCTCCGGGGAACAGAAACAGGAGTTGAAATCTTCATTAAATTCCATAGCTTTAAGTCTTCATTAAAAATGCATGGTCAGGTCATTGAACTGAAGGCTGGAGTGGAGCAGAGGCAGTCTTGACCACACGTTCAAGTCCCTGTGAAGTGCAGTGGGTAGGAAGAGTAGAGGAGGTGTTTGAATGGGAGTAGACAGCGACAGCTGCGTACGTCCACTATAGTGCTTATCATGGCGTTCTTCTTCTCTGGTTGCTGCGGTAAGACTGTCAGCGGAGATTACATTCATTTTATAGCTAGAAAAAAGGCAGTAATATAAATAGCCAGTCACTTATGGAATATTAATTGCTACAGCTTTGTTTTGACAATAAATAATTTACATGGCAGTCCACCTGTGTGTATGTATGTGTATCTGTGGCACAGCACATACCACACAGGAAACCAAGGTATAGACCGATACAGGGCTGGAGAATCGCATCTGAGCCAGGCAGTGTTGCCTAGTTGTGATATGCATATTAATTATAGATTAGAAAAGTATTACACAGGTTGTCTGTACTCCAATGTTTTGGACAAAATAGCCTTTTTCCGACTTAACCAGACTGAGACAAGATGTTTAATGCCATTTTCACCTCTGTACGTCCACTGGTTTGCTTCCCATGGGTAGCATTTCATGTTTATACTTGGCATAAAGACTTGTAGACAGGAGTCATTAGCCTGTCTGCATCAAAGTGAAAAAATAAACCTGTAAAAACAACCACTTTATTTCAAATTCACATGATACATTGTATAAATAAAAAAGGGTTGGAGTATACCTTTAACATGAATTAGACATTTTAATCCGGTTCCACACAAGTATGTATGGACATGGTTTATGCTGTAGCTTTATTATTGGACAGAGGTTTCTTAACCTGCAAACACATTCAATTCCAGTCCCTGTAACTTTAACTTAAACTAAGCAAGATGAATTTGTCTCTCTCGTGTTAGTACTAGTTAAGAACACTTAAATATCTGAAAAAAATAAATAAACATCCCACAAAACATTTTGTTATGCTTGGCTTTCTAAGCATGAAGAACTATTGGCTGTCAGATGTTAACATCCTTTTCCTTATACCCACAACCCCTTGTGTTTTGGGGTTGTTTCCTGTAGTTAGGATTAAATTCTCATTCCTACTGAAACGCACTGCAGCTCTCCTGGAAGAGAACCAAGACCTGCATTTTCAGGCTTCAGATTTTAAACAGGGATCTCATGGGCCTTTAAAATCTTTGAACACTTGAAGATTTCAGACATGCTTTACAACAAGGCCTTAAAAGTTTTTCAAAAGAATTTGATGGCCTTGAAAGTGTTAGATTTTTTTATTCAAGTAAGGACATAGCATAAAAAACTTATCAGTTTGACAGGACAGCTCTCTGTCCTGTCTCTGCTTTGGGATCAGCACTTCACAGCCTGAGGGAAAAACCCTGATGGAGATTTATGTTGGTATAGGAGCAGATCTGAATGATGTAGTTTATGATTTGATGTACCATGAAATGTGTATACAGTATATCTATATCTTTATCTATCTATCTATCTATCTATCTGTCTATCTATCTATAGTTCTGTAGTATGGCAGGATGTACATGGAGTCCTTTGAGACATGCTTGTAATAAAGTGCTATATAAATCAACTTAACTTGGCCGTATGATGTCTAATTATGACAAAAGCTATGTTGTACCCCCCAAAAAGCCAAATATCAGTCATTGATTTTCATTAACACAAGCTAATTCGAAAGTCCTTGAAATTGATGTCCACGTGAGTGTGGGAACCCCATTTACAGATCTTGAATATGGACACAAAACAGTTCAGTCACTGGCTTCTTCAATTTCCCAAAATTGTCAGTTTTGGCCTTCAGACCCACATGCACGAGAGTGAAGCGAACACAGATATGCACTTAAAAATCTTCATAGCACTCTCTTACCCCATCTCATCACTGCCTCCACCCAGATGCCAAAACTTACAGCTCCAGCAGATATTCCACGCCAAACAGTGGTGTAATCTAATGGGATCACGTCGGCTTTGAATGCAGATTTTGTCAGATTTTCTGCGGCGGTCCTTGAACAGGCAAGCAGGAGATCCGTGTCAGATTCATATTTAGGTGATGGCCCTTCAAGATTACACAGTTCAAAGCCACATAAGTCCCCCTTTAATAAATTCACAAGTGGTACCAGCTTGTTCTGTATAGTCTTACTGTCAGCCTTGAGGATCTCGATTTTGATGCTGGAAGAATATCAGCAGAACAGAACAAAAATTAGAAATGTTGAGAATCAGCTGTAATTAAAGCCTGTCAGTTTCTTGACTTGATGGGCTCATTTTTAAGACTTTTTTCTTTCTTTTCACCTGCTACCTTTCACCTTCCTTCTGCTTAACATATGATTGGTTTGTTTATTTGAATGGGACTGTGGATCAGTCTCTGTCCTTCTATTTGTGGCACTTTCTGACACTCAGCGTTATCCTTATTGGCCTAAGGGTCAGCATTACAATTACAGGTCAAAATGGAGAGAGAAAGAAAACCCCAAGAGTCATATCCCTCCTGCTGCAAGATGGAATGACATATCTGGTGTACATATACAACTACCTTTGCCCTACAGATTTACCTCCCAGACTGTAAATGCATGCCATTTTGGATTTTACAGGACTTTGAATTTCTTGAAAAGCAGTCTTTTTCATTGATTAATTGATTGGCCCTGATGGGAACAGGATTCCCACCCCTTAATATTCACCTTATTCACCAGATTATTGCTTTCTCCACAATGGTTTGATGGAATGCAGTTTTCCCTTACGCAGAACATTTAAATTTGTCACAATTTTTGACAATGTTCTAGTATATGTTTCTCAATTTTACACATTAAGCATCAATTTTAACTTTAGTGATGTTATCTACTATTTATCTATGTATGATAAATGGAGAAAGTAGAAGTATTTACTGCTTACCCACGAAAATGTAATTTTCGTCAAAAGAAACAACCCCTAACTGTTTATTTATCCTCTCCCCTTTCATTTTTGTCATTTTCATCAACATCGTCTCCCTTTTCCCCATAATGAACTGCTCATTACTGTGTGAACAATTTAGCAGTTATGCTTTAGCACCTATGCTGTGTGTTGTACTCACCCAATTGACATGATTATGATAAAACCTGAGCAACATGGCATGATAATGTGACACAGTGGCAAATTAAGATGGAATGTTAATCTCACGTAGAGATTGGATCTCATGAAGTGTTTTGGAAGCTGCTATATGTGGTTTTGTAATTTATTGAAGATTTGTGAAATTGTAAAGCACAATTACACATCTGGAGTTTGGAAGACCTAAACCAATATGGGTTAATCAAGTCTGTTAGTTTTGAATTGAGGCTGCTGATTGCCAGTATATTGTGCCATTATGTAATCTTTAAATGTGATCATTTTCATGGCAAAAATGAATAAAGTAAGAAGTGTAAAAGTATTTTATTCTTAAGGAATAGTTTAAAACAGCCTTTAGACCATCACAGTACAACAAGGGGGGCACAACAACAGACGGGCACAAAGAGGAGGCAGTGTCCAACCTGTAAATAACAGAATGGTATGACAATTAATGCCCTTAATGTTAATGATTAGCCTTTTTACTGGTGGTTTTAAGTAATTTTAAGTATGGTTTGACTGATACTTAACCAGATTTCAATTCCATTTGTTGTGCTATCCATAAACATTGCATCAGAAGTTAGATGATCAGAAATTGGTACTGACTTGAAAATACCACAGGGTGGGGAGTTTTTATTCCAACACAGCATACAGACCAGAAAGAGAGTTTTGAAAGCCTGAAATCATTGAGTCAGTCATTGGTTTTGATAAGCAACCCTATCAACTCCCCCCAAATATATTATGGTCAATTTGTGCTATGGGATAGGAAAAATGGTTAAATTTGTCACTTTATGCATTTCCAAATTGTGTTTGAACCGACTCCAGAATGTCATTTGGCAAACAGCATGAAACTGCAGTGCATCAATTAGTGGGGATGGGACACCCTTCCATGCTGCAACACTGCTTTGTGATTTAGACTGGTAAAACGAGTGGATTTTTAGGGGTTAAGTGCATGGCATTCATTGCACACTAGGAGGCCTGTAGAGATTGATGTCTTCACAAATCTATTTATTATATGATATACAGTGCAAATGACAGCACGTCTCTCCAGAAAGGCCTCATTTTTTTACATTTAAATCTTACCTTATTGTTAGCACTAATTAGAGGTCCAAACACAAAGTGCTGGAACTCAGTTGTTTTTTCAGGGTTCACTTCCCATGCATACTTTTTTTTTTTTTTTTTGCAGGCTGATAGAAGCCTCTTTCAAATGTGCTGAACCTTTTTATTTTTATTTTATTTTATTTATTTTTTTAATCAACTTTTATAAACTCTTCTTAGGCCGTAAGATCAATTTCTATTAAACCTGACACAAAGCATCTCTGGAGCTTGATGTTGAATAATTTAAAACAAAAAAAAGGAATTTCCATAAGCGAGAATAAGAGAGAATTATAGACGACAAAATTCCTCTGGCTCGCAGTTTTGCAGGAAGTGATGCTGCATCTCGACAATGCTCACCATGGTACATTCAGTAACGTTCTAAGTAAAAGTGAATAGTGTGATAAGGTAGATTGTTCTCAAAAATTCTGTAAAATTTGCCAACAATCTTAGAGGGGTGATATATACTAAATAATAGATTTCATCCTTCAGAACTTGAAATGAAAACTGAAATGTTGGCAAAACATTTGGGAGAGCTGTAGCAAATCATTAAATTTTAAATAAAAAACTGCACATATTTTTCAGGCTGTTATGATGTATTGACACCAAATGTTTTCAGGGGATGCGCCATACTGAGATGGACAGTTTAGCCTAATGGCCCACGGGTGTCAGCCATCTTGTTATTTGCGTTTGTGGAAAATAGATTCAAAATTGGTTGTACAATTTTGATGAAACTTGATGTGAAGCATAGAAAAAAGATAAAATCATGGATAAAAAGTTACTGAAGGATTTGAAAATTCCAATCCAACAAGGACACAGCGTGTCGACAAACATGACTGTCTTGGATGAAAACCACATATGCCCAAACTATATCACAACCTGTACCACACACACACACACACATACTTGGCATGTTAATTTGTCTCAACACTGTTGCACACTCAGGACATGCAACATTTGGTGAAAATCAGCTTTGTGGGTGCTCTACATCATGGTTGAACTTAGGATTTTAAAATGCTTATGACTGACTCTGATGGCCCTAGACATGTGTGACTGGTGTCATATGATGTAGAAGCTCATGTTCCACAACTTTGCTACAAAACTCTTTGACCCCTCAATTTCTATGGGAAGGGTATTGTGCTAGTGTAAAGAGTCTGTATCAATAAGATATAGACACACACACACACACGCATTTATATATACATATATATGTGTGTGTGTGTGTGTGTGTGTGTGTAGCTTCTCTATTGTTATTCTGCACAGAGCTCTAAAGCTCCAGGGGCTGCTGGTTAAGCGTGGCTCTGTCACCAGCAATATACTGTAGGCGCAGAAGGGCAGAGTTGAGGAAATGTCAGCGCTCTGCTCTTCCTTGTCTCGTGTCACAGTCCAGACTTTGACATGGACATGGAAAGACTAGAATAAAGCAGAGATGTTGTAGAGTGAGGAGTGTGTCTTCAGACTCTACACAACATATACCCCACCAAGGAGCATATAACAGGATTCACGGGCTTTGACAAAAACTGCTCCTGGAGTTGTAAAGATGCTGAACGCTTGCCTCCTTTATTTTACGAATGTGAGTGCAATTGTGGTTTTCTGTATGTAAAAATGGGTCACATTGTAGCTTATTGTACCAGGGCTTATTTTGACCATGATGTTAAATTGCCAGTATATATAAGCATTCTACATTGTAAATATCATAATCACAAATGCATATGTAAGAATGATTCAGAATGCATTTGTAATGAAAAACTGTAGACTATGTTAAAACGTATTATTTTTGTACATTTTTCCTTTGAAAAAAGAAGTGTTGTAGACTATATCCAAGGGCACATAAAGTTGTATATCGTGTTCTTACCTTTTTCCTTTTTTTTGTACTGTTTTTTTTTTCTTCTGCCTCTTATCTGACTAGATGCTGCCACAGGGTGCGCAGCATTGATGGAAACATTAGTTTTGACTTCTATGCCCATAAATACCCGCTCTTAATTGCATGCCAATAAAAGTGCTGAGAAAATCACAGCACATTACATGGCCTTATTAGGAGGCTGCTGTAAATGTTACCGCTGCAAAAATATTGGATTGCCTGGCACTAACTTTTGACAGGAAATGAAGTATGCCATGTCTGCAGGCAAAGTCATTATTACTATAGCTTTACCTGCTTTGAGCATGGGCAAAAAAAAAAAAAATCCATTCCATTTTACCCCCTTAATAGGCCTTGATGAAAGTGTTAAGTAGGGAATTGTCCCAATAGGTCTTTGTCACTGTGCAAGCTTCACTGGTAGATGAGAGCTGGATGGGCAATCTCCTCTGCCCTCATTTGATCTGATTTGCATCCTAGAAAGAATTAGGTAATTGGCATTATGCTGAACAAAAGGATTGCTGGCAGAAAAAAAGGGTCTGTTGAGCTAAAATATGAATTATTGATCTCACTTTGGTTGTATGTGTATTCATATGTATGTGTGTGCATGTGTTTGAATATGTTAAGACAAGTGGGTAGTAGCTATAAAAGAGCAGAGCGGAATACAGATTTAAAATATATATATATATCTTTTTAAATACGCAAAAACCAGTTAGTCACGGCATCAAGCAATCAAAAGTCCAAATCGCTTTCAGGCGATCTACCTCTGATTGTGTTTTTAAAGCTTGGTTGTCTAAATGGAACAGGTGGAGCTAATATTGTTATTATTTTTTTTTCAATTTATTATTTTTCATTTCATCACTGATACATTTGATTTTATTTTCGTATAATTCCAGTTTGTTAGGTAGAGTAGTGGGGTTTTGGCTAGCAGCTAGCCATCACTGTCTTCTTGTTCACACATCTAGTATTCTAGCTAATATACAGTAGTTGGCTGGAGATAGTGTTGCTAATGGCTAATAGTGGCATGCTAACATTAAAGTCACAATAAAATGGAATTTCTGAAAGCATCTTGCTTTGATGTATTTCCTGTTGAAACAAAATGTTGGGGTAAGACTTAACATGGAGAGCCATTTTTCAAAAGTGTTGACCAATTGGGAGATCAGTTAGGGAGAGAAAAGCAGTTTGATGTGAAAAGATGGGTCTGATTGTTCAAAAATGTTATTTGTTGAAATTTTGTTCATGCCTCCTAGTTCCTCATGACATCCCCGCTGAAAATGCACTGTTCTCCAGGAAGAAGAATTGATGAGATTTTGATATAAAAACACAAAAATATCAAAGATGGAAAGTTAGCTAACAAGGTGAAAAAGTAATTTCTCATTTCATTGTTACTTTAACAACTGTTGGATTGCTAAATTGTCCTGCTAGCTAGCTAGTGTGTCAAAATAGCTTACATTTAGAAACAAACCAACCTTAATTTTTACTTGTAGCAATTCTAAATTGACCTACAGCCACATGGCAACAACATTCTTGCCTCTTATTGCCTCCCTGGTTCATTGGACCTCCATGATAGCTCCAGACATCTATAAAGCCACTGTAGGAAATCCAGTGTCAAGAGCAGAAATATAATCTAAAAATCAATTGTTAAAATAAAATGAAAGCACAACAAGGGGGCAGGCACAAAATATAACTACAGTATAGGCTATAGAATAAATGTAACCCTGAGTGGAATGGAGGAAAAAGACCTTTTTCACAGCAGTAATTGTGACAAGAAATAGCAGGGGAACACAGGTGTCACTAATGACATTAATGAGGGTTCTGTTCCATTTAAGTGCAGCAGAGTCTTTCCAGTGAGCGAGCATGAACAATAGCAGGACCGTGGCTCTGTTACATGGAACAGAATCCTCATCTATGTCATTAGTAACACCTGTCTTTACCTGCTATTTCATCTCAAAATAGCTACTGTTAAAAAGGTCTATAGTCATGTAAGGACAGCTGTCGTGGGATGTTACAGCTTCTTCATCACTTGATGTAAACCCACCAAGCCCCCAAGTTCTTGAAATATGTATAGAAGCAGGAGGCCTCTCAAAAAACTCAGTGGAATTAGTCCTCCAGATCTTTCTCCTTGTGTCATTTTAGGGCAGAGTCAAGAACATCCCTCCATGGCATTACACACAGCAGTAATCAACAATGTTAATTTAAGGTCAAACACAAAAGCTGGGTTTAGCTAGATTAGTCAGATATAATATTTAATATATATAATATATAATATATAATATTTTGCATCTATATGCACTGTCCACAGGTCCTTAAAAAACGTGGAAATATTTATTAAAATAAATTATATACAATTAAAACGTCTACATGCAGTTCAGTATGCAGTTGATAATGGTAAAAGGGTTAGTAGTGGAGTATGCATCCTATCTGCTTTACTAAGTACAGTTGATTTTCATGTCCCTTAATGAATTTTCTGTTGTCCTTGATCTTAGTCCAGCCATTTGTTTCTCCAACTTAAGTTGCAGTGTTAATCTAGTCAACAAATTCTTGGACACACTGGGGTGATGTCTCCCCAAGTGCCCTGACATGTTGGATGTGCTAGCATATGCAATACGCGTTGCACAGTGCTTGCACACAGTGGCTGTTTTATCCACCACTTTCTTACCGCCGTCATCACAGGTCACAGGAAATCCAAAGTGCTCCCACACAGCAGACCGATTCAATACCACAGGCGCATCCTCAAACTCTGGCTGTTTGTCCTCTCCGCTCCCCATATTGCAACACACACGCCTCCACAATTGTCCTGATACATGCCTTCGCCTCGCGTTGTGCATGCGCATGATCGAAACTAAACACACGCTTCAAACTGAGGAGTAAAAAAAAAGATAAAAAAGAAAAAAAATATGAACCGAACGACACACGCTCCGAACCGAGTCAGGTGAACCGAACAGTTCGGATTTTTTTTCATAAACCGTTCCATCCCTAGTTCAGACGAGCGCATGTTGTAGTGTTTATTTCTGAGCTTTTATGTTGACAGACTTGAGGCATAGTTCATTCTTTGTATTGTCTCAGGTGTTAAATTAATACAGTATTAAAAAAGAAAAGCGAACTAACCAGAACAACAAGGCAAGAAAGCTCAAACAGTGCCCTGTCATTTGACTAAATTGACTAAAATGACTGTGACTAAAATTATTTTAAGTGATCCAGCTAAAACCTGACTGAGACTAAAATAAATGACTAAAATCTGACCAACTGAAAAAAAAGAAAATTCAAGAGATGGCCAAGACTAAGGCTAAAATTCAAATACCTGTCACAGTTAACATTGTTTAGTTGGAAGTATAGTTTAGTCCAAAATAGGCTGGTTTTACCAGCTTTGTTATGGTTGTCTTGGTAATTTGTTTTTTAATTCCGTTCCTAGTGGCATTCAAAGATTTTACAAGATCTTAAATGTGACTTTCTGAATCCAGCACATACCTCAAATTACTACTATAATTACATAGAATGTGCAAAACATTTATAAAAATAACTTTATATAACTAATGTATACATCAGGTACATCAAATGAACATGCAGTTTAACACAAATCGCTAGTAATTTTAATGAAGCTTTTGTAAATCTTTTGTCAATTCTATTTTAGAGGGTATTTTACTTTAAAAATATGAGGAACAAAAAGATTTTCACCCTGTAAATAGTACTTGGTAAGCAATTCACATAAACAGTATATAAAAAAATCCTCTTAATTACAAACTATGTAGCTTTCCATCAGAATGAAACAGGAAATGCGCTGTTTTGTTATGCAAATGTTTGTTTTATGAAGCTAATTTGAACATGTTAAAAAAATGAAGAAGCCATAATTATGTTGATAATTAACTTATAAAATTTAATTTGGACATCTAATTCAAGTTTTGGCTACAATGGGCAGTGTATGTTTAGATATTAGTGGCATCAGCAATGTTGTGGCAGGTGTGGCAGACAGGAAAGGTCAGATTTTCAGTCTTTTTCAAATAACTTTCCTTTTCATGTGAACTAAAAGGGACTTGTTATATAGTCATTAGTTACAGTCAAACTGTTTGAGAATCAATACAGTGCCATCAGCAAAACTCCCTGTGAGATTATGGATAGGTTGAGTCACTATTGTTACAACGATAATAGACGTTGGAATAGACATGTATTCATAAATCTTTTGAATTATTACTTTGATAGAATCTAAAGTTGACAGGGCCTGAGATGTGAATAGGATGTTTCAGGACAAAGCTGGTGTGATGAGGCAAGGTGTGTGACGTGTTAGAGGGCAGAGCGGCAGAGTCCCACTCAGAAATGCTCTTGAAGCAGCATTTGAACAAGCCTTATCAGACTAAGACAGAGCCACTGTTTCTCTGTTTGCTGTGTAAACCTATTGGGTGTGTGTGCAGCCCTGTGAATCACAGCCCTGCCTGCATATTTGACTTCAAATAATTCTGGGAGTCAATGGAGACATGCTCCCAACACCCTCCTTCCCCCTCCCTCTCTCTGTCTGTCTGTCTCTCTCTCTGTCTCTCTCTCTCTCTCTCTCTCTCTCTCTCTCTTTCACACACACATACACACCCCACTCATATCGCCCCCAGACAGATGCTCAATTACCCCAACACTGGAGAAACCACGCAGAGGAAATGTATAGCGAGAGAGGGCATAACAGAAAACTGTGTCCCCAAGGTGAAGCAGAATTAGTTAGCATTTCCACTAGAACGACTTTATCCAGTAAACTGTCTAGTAATCCAATATTTTTTTATTTTAAAGTGTTCATGCTTCTTCTTTCGATTGCTGCTTGCTTTTGGCTGAGAGTTGTACTGGATGTGGTTTTATTTAAGTTAATGTGCGTCATAATTCAATCACTGGCGGCGGTATTCTAGGCAACTCCTTTGAATCCTTTCTCAAGGTGCCCCTGAGCAAGACATTGAATCATTTACGGAGCTCCTGACGGCCCGAAGTAGAAGTCTTTATGCTGGTCAGTGCCCAGTGTCAGACAATAAGACTGGTTCTACTGGAAGCTGGAAGCTTCCTGTGAGGCTGCCAGTAGAACTGTGGTTTTATTGTGTGTGAATATGATGCAAGATGTTGAAGGGAAAGAGCATGTAGCTTTTTTGCTCTGCTGGTACACGGAGCCTAAGGATTGCCATGATGGTTGGTCCATCCATCTGTCCATCTGTCTGTCCGTCTGTTCAACACTTGACATCAAAGCAAAATATCTTGAAATCTTTTGGGTGGATTGCCATGAAATTTGATGAGCATGTTTATGCTCCTCACAAGATGAACCCTGTCAATTTTGATAACCTTTCCTCTAGCACCACCCTCGGGCCAAAATTTCAACTTCATACACAAGATATCACAAAATACAGTCCATGGATTGCCATGATATTTGGTGAGTGCATTCATCCTCCCCAAAGGAAGATTCACTTTGAATGTGGTGACCATATGACCTTTTCTCTAGAACCATCCTCAGGCCAAACACTTGACTTGTACACCATAACTTCACATTTAATGTACACTTTGTCAAATACTTGGCTGCGCCTACTCATGGTTTCTAGGGAATGAACCCTCTCAATTTTGGTGTCATCTCGCTTCACCTTGCTTCTAGCACCACCCTAATGTCACTTGGCATTAGGGTGGTGCTAGAAGTTGGCACGCTAACTTGTCTCAAGATGCTGAGGACATGTGCAACGTTTGGGGAAAATCTGCGGCATGAATTGAATATTTTATAATGCTTATAATCGACTCTGATTGACCTAGAAACTTGTCACTTGTGTCATATGATGCTTAAGCTCATACTAATTTAAATTTTTTATAAAAATAAAACGACCAAGGAAAGACAATGGAATTTAAAAAGAATTAAGATTTTCAGTCCCTTTCATCCTGGAAATGCATTGTCTCCCATCCTCAGTATTTTCCTAAATGACATTGGAACATATTCTGTTTCTGAATTGCTCAGGCACTTAGTTTGTATACAGCTTGTTCCATGGAAAATAGTTTGTACTTTGAAAAACAAAAATCAGAAAAAGGAAAAAGAAAGGGAAGAATCATAATGCCGGCTTTGGATGATGCCTACATTTTGATTGTTTAGTGACTTTCTCACATAAATACTTGTTTGTTCTGGTACTTCACATACCGGTTAAAGGAATACTCCAACGTTTTTGGCAAAATAGCCTTTTTCTGACTCACCCCAACTGAGACAAGACGGTCGATAGCATTTTCACCTCTGTACGTCCACTGGTTTGGTTCTTATGGGTAGCATTTTGTGTTAGCTTAGCATAAAGACTTGAAGTCTTCAGGAGTAATTAGCCTAGCTCCATCAAAGTGAAAAAATAAACCTTACAGCACCTCCAAACTGTCCTCCACTAACATTTTGTGAGAAACACATGAAATATTAACTTGGAATAATACAGAGCCATGCTTCTTATTTGAAAGAGACAAGTAGACTCACTGTAGTACCATGAAGCCCAGAGCACTCTTCCTTTTCCTCCTCTGACTGCCATCCATGTAGAAAATATTAAAAAAATGGAGAAATCACACAACCACAGTGACCTGCCCCTGAGTGTGTGTGTGTGTGTGTGTGTGTGTGTGTGTGCGCGCGTGCGTGTGTGCATGTGTGCACATGTGTTTCCACTGCCCTTTTCTCCTTTCCTGGCCTGTTGACCTATAGGAGCCAGAGGGACTATGGCAGCCGTTTGGCCTCTGGGCTCTACAGCTGTGTGAGCGCTCTCCTTCTCTTGTCCTACCTTGGTCTTCCTTTGACAGAACACATCTATTTCTTTTTCCACTCTTGATGCCTGTTTTTTTTTTTTTTTAAAAAAACCTTTTGTTTTATGCTTTTCAGTCAAAAACAAGAGTCACTTTCTGTCTCATGCAGCCACCATGTTCAGTCAAGACCCTAGATAAATAGGGAATAAGAAAGAAAAAATCATTCTATTAATTGTAATGTGGTTATAAATACATTTAATCTTGTATTTATATTATCTGCCCATTCAAAGTAGCTAAAATTTCATTTCAGCTGTTGGTAATTTCCAGCAATTTAAAATAACTAAGTAAATAAAAACATTTTGGTGAATTCTTTAATAACTTAAATATTATTGAAATACATTGTGAATGCAGAAAATCTCAGATTTCTCAGAAGTTGTGCCATCACATGTATTTGAAATAATTTGAATTTTTTCTAAAAACGAGAGTTGAGAGAAGTTAGATGGTTGGAACTATAACCGCTGAACACATGTATCCTTCCATCTACTAACTATACCTTCATCAGTGTGTGGATCATTGCACTAGAATTTAAAGGAGTATTCCTTTAAATCATGATGGGGACTAGCTTGAGATATGGGAGTTCTACACTGAAACACTGGCTCGTCTCCTCCTGGTCAGCATCACCTAAGTCAGTTAACTCAACTTGGCTCACTTAACTGACTTAATTAGAAAAGTGCTGGAAGGGATTGGATTATATCATGATGAAGCTGCGTACTATTAGTTATACTGTATGCTATCATCATACTGATTAGTTGTTTGCTATGTTGGCCATATAGTAACCTCTCTCAGATTGTCTGGGTGAGAATAATCAGGCTTATATCTAGTCCATCGCTCAGCTGTCTTTATGACCACTCACAGGGAAATCTCAACATGAGCCACCTTTCACCTGGTAGGATCCGAGCTTATCTCAACAATTTCATCTCTGGCATTAAAGTCCCCTGATCGGATCATTCCCAGCAATTGCTGCATTTTTAAGTCCCACCAAGCACAACAGAGAGTTCTCCTTGGCCTCCCCCCCGCTGCTGCCTCAGCAGGGGGAGGCTGGTTTTGAACCTCCTTTATGGTGTCTTTTCCATGACCTCCCCCATTTCTTTTGAAAAAACACACTCACTTCTTTTCTTTTTTTTTTTTTTTTTTTTTTTAGCACCTAGAGGATTTAAGAGTTGTTTGCTCATAGCCGGAAACGAAACAGTTGACCTAGACTGGTTGCCCTTTGCACATGTTTTGACTGGTTGTGTAAGAGTTTGGAGCATCTAGCCTGCTGCAACGTTAAGGCAGGAAATTTGCTTGATCAGACTCGTGAAGACCTCAGGTAGCTTTTGACCCAGTTAAAAAGAGCAGACTTTAGTCAGTGACGAGGCAGAGAGATGGATGTCAGTAATTGAATTTTGTTGACCAAGCACATGAACGGCTCTTCAAAGGGAAAAACAGTTTCTAATAGTGTTGATTCTCAACATTTAGACTGGATTTGACTTTTGATATTAAGGGTTTGATTGCTGATTCTTTATGATCAGCTAACATCTGTACTGTTGTTATCCTACATGATTTAGCACAGAATTGCCTCCTTTCAACTTACATTATCAACTTATGAGATCTGCTATTAGTGAATGATCCCACTGTCTGTTGGCCTGGTTACTTATGAACATGTATAGATCAGTGGACATAATTAATTTTGTCTGAGGCCTTTAGGAAGAAAAGCTATGCAATCTGCTAATGGGAATCCTGTAGAAACTGTCAGGGAATTTGTCCTGGCGTGCAGCCGAAGTGTATATTGCTTATGTCTCTTTATACCACAAAGATCAATTTCTTTGTGGTGTCTCTGTATATGTGCTACTATTGTTTGTTGTGTTGCCTGTTGGAGATAAGGTACACGTGTGGCACAGACCGTAAACTGTCATTGGCTTGTCAACAACACAAATGATTTCATGGTAGTTTATGGGGAAAACAAAATGTCAACAGACTTTAAGGACGAAAGGGGATTCTCCAGCTCTCTTTCTTCATTCTCTGCAACAGTTCCTCCCTCTCAGCCTGTGTGGACAGTCTGACTCCCACAAACCCCCTGCAGGCCGGCACACACTCTCTTGCTCGTCCAGTGGTGGTGTCCATCCAGAGTCACCTGTCTGCAGGTTTTCATTGTGACCAAATGTTGCAGCTGCTGTATTCACAGTCAGTTCCTTCTCTCTGGTTGAAGGTGTGGTAATTGGTGAAATCAGCTGCTGTGGTGTCCAGGTGGAATAAAACCCTGCAGACAACTGGCATTGTATGGTCCTGTTGGCTTCTGGCCTCCAATATATACATATACACTAGAGCCTGACTTTGTACAAGAATCCAATTGGTATACGGAAATTTGGGACCAATACTGTGATTGATATTTGGGAGAAGTAAATGATGCAATGATACATTGGCTGATATTTTTTTATACAGAAAAACACACATTTGTAACAAGAGATCCGTAAATTTAGTAATCAAATAGTTGTAATAAGGACACTTTATATACTAGATACTTGATATATTACAGCTGAACAATAACCTGTCTAACTTCGAAACGCTGTTTGCACAGCTGTGATATACTGCTCAGCCAACTCAATGTGCTATAGACCGAATCACAATGTTTGTTTACAATAACAGGTAGAAAACTGCTGTGTTACGTACATACAATTTTAATGGCATGGAGCAAAAGGGGACAAAATTAACAAATAACAGCGGAGACATGTTTTCAAGTCAAGAGAAAATGGTCACATCCTGTTGTGTTTCGATTTGCTGGGTAACAGTAAAGAGTGGAGAAAGGGTCAGATTTTTCAGATTTCCATCCAAGAAGAGCAGACTTTCTCAAAGACAGCTTTGGATTCCATGTCTGAGGTAGGAGGAACAGGGAGGAAACCCTAGTTATCACAGACACTAGCTAAGCAATACAGAACATAAAATAATCATAGTGGAGATGTCAGATTGGCCGGACCACCGTGTTTAACTGTGTATCTTTGAACCTCACAGTTACTAACTCTCTAATCCACAATACTGTATTTGTATCTCTCCATTCACTTCCATAGTGTGGCAAAACAGGTCCCAAAATAACACGTTTAGCACATGAACATATGCCAACGAAGCAGATTATGCCAGTATTAAAAAAACAAACAAGACCTGGTACCCATTTTTTTCTGTGTGTAATTGCAATTATCTGTGAAAGTACTATTCGGTCCGTTCTTTCTGGCTCCAGGCTACTATGTAGAAGTTACCTGCAGATACTACCTGCCAGAACTACTTTCACACTTAAATAGAAAAATGGCAAGAAAGGAGAAATTGTATTTCCTTAAAAACTGCAACTTGTTGTTTTCAGGCATTTATTTATGTGCTAAAAACATTTTGTTGGGACTGGCTTTGCTGCAATATGGAAATGAATGGAGATATATGAATGGAGATGAATGTGGTATTTTTGATTAGCAGCCCAGGGGAGAGCAGAGCAACCTATGATGATATTTTACCACCATGTGGACACATATCAAGCCCAAGTAACTATGCAACGCAAGTTCAATTTTGCTTTAATGATAATGATAATTACTTTAATTATAATATTAATAATGTTTTAATATTGGCTGATGCTATCAGCCAATAATAGCAATATCGGTTGGGCTCTGATTTTCAGTGCTGTCAACAAGATACAACTGCTCAGCTTGTGTATGTTCCTGACCAGCTCCAGTGCAGTTTAGTTGTGGGCCAGATGCCCAAATTTGGAAAAAAGGGCTTCTCGGTCTTGTAGCGACAGCCTATTTAGCTGAGCTGTCAGCTAGATGTAGAGATGTCGGCAGCGTTTGTCTGAGCCTCCATCACTCAGAAACCTGCAGACTGGCCAGTTGACGTCTGGGCTTTATTGGCCTTCTGGCTGCTGGCCCTGCCACATTTGGTGGAAGAATGTGCGTCTGTGTGTGTGTGTGCGTTAGGTTTGGACTGATTGTTTTTTCATATATCTGACCAGCCACTTAGTGTCGCCCATCCTTGGCACAGCGGAGATTCCTCCCTGACCACAGCTAGTTCATGAAGTTTTTCTTCGTATTAGTATTATTAACTTTTAATTTCAGATGTCAGACCAAAGAAATCCTCAATCTACTGTAGAAGATTTACTCAACAGTCTGTAAAACCTGCCTCACCCTACCATAAAGGAATACTCAAAATGCCCTTTTCCCAACTTACTCAGAGTGAGACAACATGTTCAATACCATTTTCACCCCTGTAAGTCCACTGCTTCAGTTCCTATGGGTAGCATTTTGTGTAGCTTAGCATAAAGACTTGAAGTCTACAGGAGTCATTAGCCTAGCTCCATCAAAGTAAAAAAATAAACCTTAAAACAACTGTGAAGCTGTATGTATCATGTACTTGACTTTGACGGAGCCAGGCTAATGACTCCTGTAGACTTCAAGTCTTTATTCTAAGCTAACACAAAATGTTACCCATTGGAATCAAACCAGTGGATGTACAGTGTTCAGTGAAAATTGTATCGAATGTCTTGTCTCAGTCTCAGCGGGTACGTCGAAAAAAGGGTGTTCTGCCCAAAACATTGGAGTATTCCTTTAAAGAGCTGCTAACCCACCACCACAGGATTTTGGATGTTGTAATGTAGTGGTATGACAGAAGTGCTGTCTTTACCTGCATTACAGTAAGAGATGCAATTTTCTGATCTTCTTAGACTATTATTATTATTTATTTATTTATTTATTTATTTATTTATTTATTTATTTATTTATTTCTATTAATATTATTATTATTATTATCTGTCTCTTCCTGGTTGGTCATCATATCCCCATGTCTAATGATTATTTACCAGAAATATCTTTTGAAAACACCAGTAGTCATCCCAACAATAACATCACAATACCAGTACACTCAGTTGAAGACATTGTGATTTTTGATTTTGTCCATATCACCCAATCCTAGTCCCATGAGGCTTTAACATACTGACAAGAATAAAGCTGTGGGGAAACACTGGATACTGTTGGAATGTTGGAATCTTTTGGCAGGAAAAAAGCCAAATATTGAGATACTGAATATCAGCACAAACTATTTATTCGCAGCTTCAGTCCAAAAATGTGTGGTGTTTGTTTTCTGTTATACAAAAGATGCAGTATTGCCTTTGTGTTTTTGTTTGTTTTTGCATTCAGTCCTAAATTGCAGGTGCTTTTATTTGTGATTGTGTGGGTCAAAGTGTGAATGTCCCAGTGTGAGAGTTTGTATTTTGGTTTTTATTTTTAGATGATGAATTATTTTTGTTGAAGTGTGTGTGTGCGTGTGTGTTTGTGAGGAGCGGCAGTGTCCAAGCTTTGGCGTCAGATCTGTGTTTGGCTCAGCTCTGTCTGGGTGGACCAGCTGGGCCATGCCACACCACGCCAGGCCACACTTGCACATAATGCTGCAATTCCACTTTTTATTGGGAGACCAGATTGTTTTCAGCCCCTCACAAATTGTATTTTGTCGGTGTGTCCTTTCTGTCACCCATCCGTCGCCCTCCTGGCAGGGCTGGTCCACCAGCTGATAATACCTTGAATGAATATGTTTGTTTTTATTGAAGAGTAGGGCATATATCCAACACTACCTCCCTTTTGTCCCTTTTGTGGTCGACCTGATGGCCAGCCGGGTTACGGAGGATGGCGACCATGGAATTAACTGAATAATCATTGGCAGAGAAGGAGATTGAAGTGTTTGGGAGGTTCGGTCTCAGAGGAGCGCCTCCCTGGGTGACCTCGAAAAACACCGAGGAAGAGGGGGAGGAGGTGGCTGTTGGTGCCCAGCGGAGCGGCGAGGTCACAGAGCATCACAAGCCATTTCCACACAATCAGGGCTTCTTAATGGGGTTTCAAAAGAGAAAAAGGGATACTTCCTTGCCAATCATTGGCAAAATCCTGCCGTAGAAGATGATAGGGTTTGCTCTTGCTTTGTTCAACACTTTGGTTTGATGATGTCTGGGCCAATGGGACATTTTGCCGCTCAGAAAATGACTTGCTCCAGGTTCAGATTAACTGGCAATTTGCACTTTTTTTTTGTATCTGTTACATTAGCTAAGAATTTTCATTGTGTTCACTAAGAAATGTGGCACAAACAACCCTTTGAAAAGAGAAAAGCAGATAACCCCTCAGCACCAGTTTCAAGCACATAGCTTCAGTTGTAAGACTAATCCACCAAGGCTGGCACCCTTGCATCCCTTGTATAATTGGAGTGTTTCTCTGATCTGACCCGAGATTCTTCAATGAAAAGCTCAGTGCTTTGCTTCCCGACTTGCTGCTGACGATGCTGGGCCTTGCAGCGATGATAGGAGCCATTCTGAATGGACAAACTCTTATGTCTGACTCATTTGCCTGACATATTGTCATTTGAAAAATGCCAATTTGTCCTCGGGGAGGTGATATTCAGTATCACCAAATGTGGTCTGACACATTTTGGGTAAAAGGGTAGGCCTGTGTGAAGATTGGAATGGTCTCGCATAAAGCATTTGGGAAGTGCGCCTTCCTCTCTGCATCTTTGCTGTCAGCTTCTTTTGTGTGACACAGCCAGATGGTTACAAGTGTCAAAACTCTGTGATACAAAGATGAAGTAGGCAGCTGAAATATGCTGTGTGTAAAATTTGGTGGTGATTAAGGCCGTTGTGTAGAGGAATTTTATTGGTTAATGTAAGGTTGGCCTTAAGGTTGCATCATAGATTGCAGCCAGATGTAGTCTGTCACACTTTGCGATTCATCCCAAATATGTATTTGAAGTTTGATTGCTTTAGCATAAAGTTTTTAGGAATTCTACCTCACTTACTGTTTGTGTGTCTTTTAACTTCACTTGTTTAATATCCGAAGAGTTTGGAATATTAAAAATTCATAACCATAAATTATAAAGTCCATATATGTGTAAACTTTTGTTGAGATTGGATCAGCTTTGTGGGAGATCTTGTGAAGGTCCTTTGATTTTAGTTACTAAGTGAGTTGTGAGCCTGACAAATACTTCTAAGGCTTTCACTCATGGCAGTGGCAATTAATAATAGCAATGCATCTGTTATGGCACAAATATTTTATCAGTAGCTGGCTAACTAGAGTAGCCATTAAAAGGTTAGGTACTTGTGTTTGTCATAGCAGCAGCAAAACATAACCAAATATGAAAAAAAAAAGTTTGTATAACATTCAAAATGTCAGAACATTATGATGGAAAGGAAACTCTGCAATGAATTGGCTGTGACGCCGCTAACCAGGGTGAGGATCTGGTATGTATCTTATCTATATTGTCCTTACTTTTATAACCTTTTTATGATTTCTAAATATTTACCATGATATTGTGAACTCCAACCTGTAGCTGTCAGGGAAGTGGGAAGGAGGGAAGGCAGTCTTTAGAGTTATTTCATGTAATAGCCTTCTACAGGACCCCTCCCAGTGAGTGCCATTTGTTGTGTATGTTTTGGATTTCCTTACCTTGTATCTCTGAGAAAAAATAAATCCAGCCACAGCAGTTTGCCCTTTAATATGTTCAGATAACGTACAAACCACAATGGTTTAAATTCTTAATGTAGAAAATTAGAAACTGTGCTGTTAGTCTGGTTGGTGACATAGGGTGTTGAATATGCTAATGTGTTTTGTAATCATGAATATGCAGAAATAATTTAGAGATATTGGATATTGTAAAATTTAAGGATTTTCAAAGTTAGATTATTTGTCACCACACATAATTAATCTTTTCTGGTAAAGTTTCGTTTTAAATGTATTATTTCATCCTT
>OMLF01003490.1:14828-42569 GCA_900302615.1 Holocentrus rufus | reverse complement strand
GTCCCATGCAGCCGTGATTGGAGGTTGTGGTTGGAAAATGGAGGTATGCCCGCGTGCATGAGTGTGTGTGTGTGTGTGTGTGTAAGTACGTGTGGGTGCGTGCACAAAAAAAAAAACAGGCTTGAAGCAGAGAGTAGCTACTGCTGCAAAGCACTGCCACAGGATAATCTCTCCAATCAGCCGAGGTTTTCTTCATCATCCTGAACTGCAGCTTCACAATATATGGATGTCTGTCTTTTCAGCACTGAGAGTACAGCAGCACCCGTAATGACTCTCTCAGCCTATGAAAACACACTGCTGACTGTGATGAGGTGGCTTCCTCCATACAGTAGACTCAGTTCACACCCATGCAAGAACGTAATTACAGCTTTTTCTGTGGCCGCATGAAAAATTACGCTGCACTCACCATTGCTGTTATGCATTTCTTAAGTATTTCTTATGCAAAGTTTACAGAGCTTTTTACAGCTTAGTTTTTGTTTTGTTTTATCAGTTCTGTCCCCAAGTTTTCCCTCTTTCTGGAGCGTTCCTCTGCTGCTAATTTCACTTCGCAATCCGTGGTTAATTTTTTTCCCTCTCTTCAAATTGGTCTCTCTTGGAGTTGTGTATTGTGTTGTGACAAAATACGAGGATGTGGGGAATATTCCACATCAAATCCAACGCAGTTTCACTTGTTTCATGATTTTTCTTTATTATTTTAATTTTTTCAGGGAACAAGTAAAAATATGTTGAAACAAGGCAGATTAAGGCTGATTAGCATTGGAAACAAGTGAGATTGTCTCACCCCACTGGCAGATTTTTGACCTCATTTGAGGAAAAACGAGATTTTAAAACTGAAGATGAGACTAAATGACCTGGGGAGATGGAGATTTTCTGCAGCGAAGAGACGGAGCCCATCGGAGGTGTCGCTCGAAAACGATCCACACCAATCAATTCAATCAAACGGGAAACTGCCGTCAAGATAGTTTAGCATGTATATGGATTATTTTGGTACCTTGTGTCTGCCATAAACCACATCTATGTCCCTGATAGAGCCACATACTCTCTGTATGCTGTTGATAATGTTAATTAGATAATGACTTGCAAATACAGACTTATCCACATTCCACTACAACACATTTTATACTCCAAAAGTATTTGTCTTACAGCCATACAGTTAATGCTATGTTAGTTTATATCTTATTGTCTGTATCCACTTATTCTTCTCCTCTCAGTTTTTCTGATTTGAATCTTATTAAAACTTACTTCCAGATCCTTGACCTTTTTTTTAGTGCACCCCCACTACACAGCAGCATTTGGACAGTTGTTTTTCCAGCCTGTTAATAAACCAAAATCAAAAGGAGACACGGTCACACAGTGTACGGTCAATAGAGAGCAATGACATGTTTCCTCTGTGAGGTGGGCGGGACTTTTTGGCCCTCTGTGTCTTTTTTTTTTTTTTAGCAGAAATTGCACCTCATCTCTCTGCCATCCAGTCCTCATATCTGCGGGTGCTGCCGACGGCTGGTCCATTCAAGTGTAAATTAAACAGAAATCGGCCAATGATCCGTACGTGTCTAAATAACCCTCCAGTAATCTGACTAATATATTGAATGGCTGTCTCCAGTGTTAGGGGTTAATGCGTGACTGTATTCACATTACTTTTTCCTGTAATGAATACAGTAAGGCCTGCTGCTCCAGTTTCTCTCCTCACAGTACAGTTACTCATCTAACAGACAGCTCATTATTTGCTTGACATTTTTGAGTCTCTTTAACCTCTTGTTGGTTTAATATCCATGGAAAGAATCCCCTCCACTTGTGCTGCCTTCAAGACATGTAGGAAATATCACAGTTACAGTGGAGCACACATGAAACAACCAACAAACAGTTTCTGGCTGTGGGCTTTATCTTTCTTGAGAACCTTAATAGAAAGATTCAGTGTGTGTCTGTTTAGGCTGCTTCTGCTGGTTTAGCTCTAAAATATTTATCTTTTAAGGGCGTAATGCAAAAGTAACGAGAAGCGTGACTAATTCATTTCCCAGGGAATAATCAGGAAAGTAATTCATTACCCCGAAGAATACTACAGTCACTACAGTCTGCATTGTGGCACATCATCATCTTCAAGGCCATGTTGTTATCTGTTACCTGCTTGTTTCCTGAATGCCACAGTCAATGTCACTGATTGTTCATGCTGTTTCAGTTGCTCAGGCAACTGGGATAATGACAGGGACCTGTGGCAGACATTTTTTTTTTCTCCCCTCCGTAATTGTACTCTTTGATGATCGTTTGTGCACTCCGGTGTCAAGTCTGTCTAACAAGTGGGCGAGTAGGGCATTTAGAGGAGACAATATCAGTATCAAGAAGCGAGGCACGTTACCTCCAGCTCGGCCAAACTCTCAGGCTTAGCTTAGTTACAGCGGCAGCGTCGAGCAAGTGCTGATTTATGTTACACGCGCTATCAATTATTCATGAGTTTTTTTCTAAATGTAAGACCGCTTTTTTCAGCAATTATATATGCCCCTCTTCCACACAATAATTAGGGAGAGATTTTTTTCTGCTAATCTATAATTTTAAAACTGCCATAGTTTATGCCAGTTAGCCAGCAACAGAGCAACAGAGCATAGTAACCGTAACATCACTGACATGGAGGTGAAACATGACAAAAATGTTTACATGAGGGGGAAAAAAAAATCATTTTCACCTGTGAACTGAAATTTTCACACCTGAAATTAAACCTGTCAGAGATAAAAGTTCACATATGAAAACAGCATGTGACCAAACAGCAGGAGGGCTATACATTCACACGTGAATTTTTTGTCACGTGTGTATATGTATAAGAGGTTTACACTGACATTATAGTGCTTACCCCGGTGGGAATGGAGCCCCTAATCCTGGCAATATCACAGCCCCGCTCATCAGTATCCATTGACTTACACAGAGCTACAAAGGCAAAACAAAACCGATTATGCAGCTGCCATCTTATTTGGAATGCAAAGAGATTCAGTGGAGTTTTATATCTGATGTATGGCACCACCAAAATCAATGTGCAAGCTAAAATTTTCAATCTACCTCCTGTGAAGGGAACATGCACACACACACATTTACACACACGCACTCACACAGAATCATGCATGCCCAGTTGCATGCATGCAGACACACACTCACAAACTCACACATAGGATGAAAAAAAAATGACAGACTGTCATTAATTTGGGCTCATTTAAAGGGTTTCTCAGTGTGCAGGATGTTGCGAGGCATTTGTGTTAATGAGCTACATCTTTCATGTGAAATGATGGCACAATTAGGAAAACAAAAGTGCAAGGTGTGACAATTTAAGTGAATGTGCTTTGTCAGTGTCTGCAAACAACACCTCTGAGACAGTATATGCATAAAAGCGGGCTTATAAAAACATTGCGGGGGGTTTAGAGGTCGGGATTTTCACAGACGGATTTTTACCTTGCTGTTCTGCACCCCAGCCACGCTCCCACAGGAGCCTCTGTGGAAACTCTGTGGCAGGAAATGAAATTAAAGCTGCTGAATACAGATGTTTTGATGCGTGCCTGGGTGTGCGTGCGTGTGTGTGTATATATTTTAGATAGAGATATATTAACACAAACTGAAAGAGGAGGACCTGCCAGCAATGTCACAACGAGGCTGAACGTGAATTTGCAAACGTTCTACTTCATGGCTCACTCCTCCCATCTGCAAGTATCTTATGTTTGGGATCAAGGAGCTTATTTGAAAGGTGACTTGCAGCGAGAGAAGCACTTCCTGTTTCCATTTGAATAATAACAAAGTTCCACTCTTGTCTCAACCTCCTCTTCTCCCCACCATGCTCTCCTATCTCCTATCTCATTTCCCTTCTATCTACCATCATGTTTTTCCTCCATCTCTGAATCCACTTGAAACAGCAGAAGGGGCTTGCTTGTTCCCAAGTCCACAGATGTTCACAATGGCCTCATGTAGCATTGTCAGACTCATTAGTTATATTCAGCCTATGCGGTGAGCGGGAGCCAAACGCTCAGCCTAGCACGTAATGCTGCTTTGGTGAACTAATGAAAGTGTAATTACAAAAATAATGAGGAACATGCAGTGTCGTCCAGTAACTTTGGGGCTTAGTTATTTGTGAACATGAATCATACTGTGCAGCGTTTTCCTCTTTAATTTTTCATGGCTTCTGATGCCTTTCTGTTCGAGCCATACCATACAATGCCATGTTCAAAGCACCTCCAGCTTTTTAGTTTTGCGAACTTCATACTGCAGGGAGCAATATCCTCCACAATGTGTATTTGTGTGATGTATTTGTGATCTATAACGAGGCACTATGTAGGCTAAGGTCCATTTCCTGTGCTACTTATAAAGTTATTGTCCCCAGTGGGCCTCATTTAGCAAAGTGTATGTTGAGCCACGTTTAGTATCCCTGCTACTTCACTTGCCGCAAAGCACAGCAGCCAAACACATAGATCCCCTGTCATCAAAACTGCAGTGTCCTCACAGTACAGTCATACTGTACACTTATCTGTATTTACAGCATGAGAAGCTTCGAAATCTGCTGAGCAGGTCGCCTTGCATTCATTAAACGCCCCTCTCTCTAAATAAGATGCTGAACTTCAACTATTTTTTTCTCCCCGCTTCTATCACAGCTACACACAGATTTGGATGTGGGCAACAAGAACATCAAGTACGTCCTGGCGGGCGAGGGTGCGGGCACCATCTTCGCCATCAACGAGATGACGGGCGACATCCACGCCATGAAGAGGCTGGACCGCGAGGAGAAGGCCGAGTACACGCTAACGGCCCAGGTTGTTAACGCCGACACAGACGAGCCCTTGGAGCCGCCGTCCGAGTTCATCATCAAAGTCCAGGACATCAACGACAACCCGCCGCAGTTCATCGAAGGCCCGTACCGGGCCTCTGTTCCGGAGATGTCTACAGTTGGTGAGTCAACACGGACAGACTTCATTGCTCTCCGCCGCGCAGTAAACAGTGTGCGACATGCCACAGATGGGCGATCTCTGATGAGCTATTGCTTGAAAATAATGAGAGAATGAGAACAAGTGTAAACTAGCTTTGTGCTGGTTACACGCTGGCCAGCTGTGAGCATCTTGGCAAATTTAAGAATGAAAAATAAAACTGAATCAGTGTCGTTTCAGTAATGGCAAACTGCTGCGACCTAACTACTACTAACATACACTGAGCAAGGTGTGCTGGGCTATAAGGGCTTAACCCAAGGGGTTACTCCTGATTTTCGCTTAAATTTCCCCTTATGTAATTAGAAAAAAATCCATATTATAAAGTCATATGTTCTGTATCTGGTGCTTCATTTTAGCTACATCACACTTATATTGACAGAATAAATATTCAAACCAAAGATGCCGCTGTTTTATGGCTGCAGCATGACACCACATAGAAAATATCTAGATGACTTGTGCATCATTTTACACACATTTCCCAGAACATAATTAGTATGTCTGGAAACCTTGAGATCTCCACTAAAATTAAAAATAAAGTTCAGTGGTTTTGAACAAAGCTCGGCTGCTCAGCATGCATTTGTAATGATGAACCCACTGATGGGACCAGCAGGGTTGAAAAGGTTTTAAATTGGGACTTGGAACATCGGGGACTCTTGACCATGACCAGGAGAGGAGGGTTGAGATTGAAAAAAAAAAAAAAAAAAAAGAGATAGATGGCAGCTCACTTCAAAAAAGCTGTTAGGTGAGCTGCAGCTTAGACACCTGCAGCAGTAGTTTCAGTCTGTTTTTCACATAAATACGCAGTAAAAATCCTCTGCGGACGGTCATCTTTGCATCGTGTCATCACAGAGGCTCATAAATATTTGATATTCAACCTTCCCTTTACTGTTGTTATTGTTGCTGTTGCTGATTAATACTGCGCACTGATGAATTTTAAAAGCGAGAGAATCACTGAGGGATGATGAACATCTCATTTGCTTTGATTTGAAATATCTCATGCCAGCTGAACTGCGGGTCTGCTATTGAATTATCACTAAAATAAATAAGATCAGATGTTTGGGAAATATTTGGGCTAGACAGACAGAGAGACAGACAGACAGAGAGAGAGAGAACATAATCACAAGTCAAATAATAAACAAAGCCACGTGACTGCTTTGATGCATGAGAGAGTCTGTGGAAGTGAAGATGGATGATATAAAGTTAATTACCGAACTGAGAAAAAAATGCAGGGAGCCATATGACTGTCAGCATTGTTTCTGTGAAGGCAACATTAAAACGGATGAGGCTTGGGATGTTGTTGCTTTGGTTGTTGGAGCACAATGTAAGTACAGCCGGTTTTAACAAGGTGTCTCTCTGTTGTGCGGCGAGGGCTGCTGGTCCACGTAGGAAATACAATTGTTGTGGTTTTTTGCTGCAATATTTCTGTTCCGGCTTTGAAGACGCATTTCAGAGTGATTCATATTTATTTATATAGATCAAACATTTCTTCTCTTTAAATTCATGGGTGCCAGAGTGCCATCCAGGGATTGTTCTGGCCCAAATTTAACTCCCAATTGAACCCACTTACAATAAAGACAACAGACAATACGCAAATCAGACGATCTAATGTTGTAAAATGGCGTGATGTACCTTTTAAAGAAACCAGGGAACTTGACATGAATCTTGTACCAGCTGGCCAAACGCCACTGGAAATGTTGAGAAATGTAAAACCAGGAGAAGCAATCTTGTAATACAGCTTCAGTGAAACTAGCACAGGCCTTTCCAGACATGAGCAGATCAACACAGGCATAATGAAAACACCACGGTCTACAATAACTGCAGCGGCCTTTCTGACAGGCACAGAAATGAACAAAAAAAAAAAGACAACTGTTTTTACATAACGGAGCAAAGACGAGAGGCCCAGCCACTTCATGATTCGCGTCACATCCTTTAACCTTTTCATGTGTGCAGTCAAATATGTGATATGAGCTGATGGTCCCTGCGATCAGAGCAGTGTAATTAGGAAGCTTTGAATAGGCCCTTTTGTGAGTGACGCAAAACTCAGTGGGAAAGGGACGAGGAGCAGAAATCATTGAATAACCTTGTGGACTGTTTCATTTTTTTTTTTATCAGAGGCATTTAGAGGCTGATAAAGTAGGAGCTGAAGAGTTTATTCTTTTCCTCCTCAGAGAAATATCAACACAGTATTAAAGCACAGCAGGCTTCACAGTGGAAAGGGTTAATCTACATGGATAGTTTAAGTGTTTCCTTAAATAATTCAAGATTGAGCGTTTCTACAGACTGGCCGAGGCAGGATGAATTTTTTTTTTTAAAAAGAACATCATAGATTTTGCATGTATTAACATAACCTTTGTTAGCACCATGCTGTCATTCAGTCTGTCTGATGGCTCTGAGTGGTGCTAATTGCCACGAGGTACAGCATCCGTTCTTACAGCACTCCACACCAGTACACAAACCACAGCAAACACTTTACATTTAACAGCACGCTAATATATTCATATATTCACGTTCCGCTTCCATCCATGCATTTAAATTACCACTGTCTGGTCACTTAATTCAAACGTATAGCTCGCCCAGCAATGGCAGAAGCCTGCAAGAGAGATAGTCCGCTGCACGTTTCAAGGGAGCCTTGATACTGACCCTGGAGCAGCAGGAGCCTTGTAGAAAATATTTCCATCAGTAGCCGGCAGGAGATCAGAGTTAGTCTTTCCTTCGATTTGACATTGGAGGACTTCAGCGAGGGTGTTGAGGTCTGTTGTTGGCCGGTATGTGCTTGTTATTGTGATTCCTCGTTGGGTTTCCTCTTGTTACCTGTCATGAAGCTGACACAACATGCTAGGGCAGATGGTGGTAGGTATGTAACGGAATCTGTTTGGTAAATCCCATCTGTAGGTCGCAGGCTTTGCATCGGTTCCTGGAGTTAACGATGATTTAGCTCCGGTTCTGCGGCTGCTCGTGATCATTTAAACTGCCTCTTATTAGCTGCTGCTGCTGCAGCGGAGGAACTAAAAAGGAACAAAACACCATGCAAAAGTATCCATGTAAACACTGAATAACAGTGAACTCTGTTGTCTGAACTCTGTTACTTGATCTCTGCTGCTCATTGTTTAGATCTCAGTTGAAATGTAGCTCTCCAAGGGCTTTGTCAGTGTAGTGCGGGAACAGCTATACTGATGGGATAGGGAGCAAAGTGGTAGTTGACAGCACTCTGTGATTTGCCACTGGGAATGCGGCATAAGAAATGGAAGTCGGCGTCTCTTTGTTGATTGTTGTTCCCTTTTTGTCACTACTGATTAATTAAGCATTCACGAATGCTCAGTTGTTTGCTTGAAAGGCTTTTCTTTCAATGACTAGTTTTCGTCTTGTTAAGTTTTCATGTGCTGCGGCATTATGGGAGGAATCAGAGGCCCCGGACAAACAAACAAGAAGTCATTCATCTCTCGCCTCATATTCATAAATCACAGGTTCTTTTGCAACGGAGTTTCATCTTTATCTCAGTGAGATGAGAATTTGTGCAGAACTCAGTGGTTTACTGGAAGTGTGTTAAGCAGTGGATAACTAATAAAGTCTGCAGGAAAGGCAGGAGAAAATAAACGGATATTGATGTGAAGCCTGCTGGATATGAGCAAATCTCAACAGCAACAACGCAACTGAGAAGCATTAAAAAGTAATTATGGCGCATGCTAAAAGATGCTAAGTTAGCAAGCTAGGCGTGGCGGTTGGTTTGAGCAACGCCGCGCTGGCCGATGTGTGTTTCCGCCCACCTGCACGGAACGAGCAGGGATCTAATTCGGCCCGTCACAGGCCGGTGTTCCAGACGGCGTCGTCCAGTCACAGGGCTTGTCAGCTCTCCACCAGACTTCATCAGTGTCGAAGCAGCTCCTTGTTTATCGAGCGTGTATCCGGGTGGTATCAGTATGACCAGGGACAAACATCAACACCCACCTTTTATCTGTCAAGGACCACGGCTAGATAGAAAGCCACTCATTGAATGTCACCATCCCCCTTAGGAAGCGGTCCCTGCAGCCGGATGAGATATGTGACATGGGCCACCGAGGTCGCCATGTTTCCTGTGTGCGCAGGAGCATAGAGGTTAATGGGAAATGAAGGAGAAAGACCCTTTGTTCTTCCTTTAAAAGGGCCGGCCGGATAAGACGTGTGGCTCTCTCTGACTTTTCTCTGACTTTCATTTTACTGAATGGCTGAGATAGGAGCCATCCACCGTTTTAATTGTTTAGTGGATTGCCTCTCAGGGTACAGTGCAACAATGCCAGGAAGCGGATGGCAAAGGTAATGGCTGTTCTTGAGGAGTGATGCCCAGTCAGCACACAGTTTGATCTAATTTGCGGTGTAATCCATGAAGCCAGGGTAACACTGCTGGCGATAAGGAATTAGAAATGGAGTGCCTGCTTTGATAATGAATGGTTGTTTGTACATTATGTAGGAATTGCACTGTAAAGCCTTTTGGTTTGGATAGATTCCTCCTTTTTGAAGGCTGCGCTTCACTGAAGTAGTCATCACTCATTGAGGCTGTCTCGCTTGGAGCCTGTTGTTCGTCATCTTTTCTTCTTTTTTATTCAATAACCCTAAACCAAAGAGCACCTTGAACAATCCCTCAGCACAAGGGTTCCCAGCAGTAGTGCTCTCTAACTTCTCCTTTTATGTCCTGTAACACAGTTATCAGCAAACTGACAAGCCGCCTCAGTCAGGGAAAGAAAGTTAGCTTTTTGTGCAACTCTGATGAGCAATAGCAGCCGAGAACTCGCCTCATTATTGTTGCTTTAATCTCATAGGAACACTGTGTTTTCAGGAGACGTACAAATAGATATTTGGCCTTGTGTCTCGCTTTGTTCCGTTGCCTATCTAAATTGATAAAAAAAATTACACGGTGTACCACCACCCTAGCAACAGGGAATGTTAAAAGCGCTGTGCACCCATCAGGCGTGAGCACCTTCACTCCAACAGCAGAAGGAGCGCCCAGTCGCCTGTCCAGGATTTCAAATCATAATCAGTTTATTTCATCAGATTTATATTTGATGCACCCTCTCCTCTCCATATCTCTCCTATACTGGGTGTCACTTCTATAAGTAAATTCATGAGATGATTATATTTCAATTTCACTTCAATTAAAAGTGAGTTTGTTGCTTATTTGTGCGAGCCAGTCCATGATTGGAATTATAATTCATTTGCACGGATTGCACAAATCTCACAGGATTAGCAGATCCTGTTTTTCCGTTAATGGGGTTTTTGACTTTAAGGCCAGTACAAGCTGACAAATTCCCCCTCAATGTCTTTCGACCATATGCTGGAATTATGAGGCTCTGCTACCCTTCTGCAGCTAACAAGCGGGTTGTGATGTAGTTGAAAATTACAAAGTCTGCTTGAAGTGACGATTCAGGTAATTAGGAGGAGGTCGCTAGACCCTCCTCCCCGCACTGAGGGGGGTGTGAATGACAATAATTGCTGCGCTGTGAAACAAACTTGCTGAAAGTTGTTTTGCCGGATGGAAGTCACGCGAGGGAGGTCCCAGGAGTGTTTGTCGGTGCCTGCGCTTCATTATCAGGGCGATTAATAAACGGGGCGCACAGACAGATGGCCCGTCTCCCCTTCTCACGGGCCGCGCACTCTGATACCCCGGCAAAATGAATCCGTGTATGGAAGCACGGGGCCCCGCCAAATGTGTCAGGATCTGCTAAATTGGAGCGCAGACATAAAATTGAAGTGACATTAATAGATTACCTGGAGTTGATTTGCATTTTCAGAGTTATTATGGGCGTGGGTAACAGGACTAACAGGCACAGCCGTCTATGTAGAGCCTTAATGATGTTTCTGATTACGTTCTCATCACCACCGGCAGCTGGGAAAATAAGTAAAGCCTTGTCATCACAGATTTGGACGATAAATGAACAGACTTGATCAAGGGGAGACGTATGGAAATGAGCAAGATGCAGACCTTTATCAGAGCCGATCGTCTCACACGTCCAACATACAGCAAATACCTCACTGTGATCACAGATGATTTAATACACACACAGTTTTATAAGTGAAACATAATCCTACATGAAGGATAACACTGTTAAACATTGTTATATATTACATCAAACTGTGTGTGTGTGTGTGTGTGTGTGTGTGTGTGTGTGTGTGTGTTTGTGTATGTTAAGGTAAAAACCCTGTTTATCTTATGGTTCTATTTTTCTCCCTCCTGCCACATATTGGAATGCTATTAGTTGCATTCAAGTTGCATCACATAGTTGCATACATGCTGCAGGCTATAAACTGTATATATAGTTATTTATAGCCCAGTTGTCTTTGCACCAAACAGTCTTAATATGAGAAACCTGTGTGCCTAATTAATCAAGTGTTATACCTCCAGCATTCCTATTTCTCTTCATTTATTTTTCTCCACATTGCCGTCTTTCAGATCAATACAAGGAAAGCTGTGCTATTTTGAGAGTATTTCATGCTCCGCTTGGGCCAGATGTGCTATAAAAATCCCCTTCCTTGATATACCTAAAAATATTATTGTACTACGCTGATCTTGCAGTAAATCTTGAACATATCTTAGTCTTGGAAAGTCTGAGTCTGAATGCATTAACTGCAGTTTAACTTGAATAAATCCTAGCAGTATTTCAGGGTCACAGCAACCCACATAAGTAAAAGCAGCACATTTATAGTGCATCTTTTATCTGGCATATCTCTGTTGAGCCTTGAGCAGAGAGCTGAGAGCGAGGGTGTCTGGTGTTTGTGTCTCTCTCCTCTCTGATCCTCGACTCTGGTCTGCAGCTTGGCAGATGGGCTGAGTGGCAGGGGGCCCCTGGCCCTTTAACATGGTGGGCAGCTGGGCCAGAGCTGGGCCAGTGCTGGGCCGGGGCACATCTGACGAGCGGGCTCCCGAGCCGGGCAGGGACGGGGCAGAGCGCGGCTGTGGCGATGGTGGTGGGCGGCTCACAGGCTGAGCTGGGGTGAGGGGGGTCAGAGCGGTGAACCTGGCCAAGGCCCCGACTCTCTCAGGCCTGTCGAACTGCCAGGCAGCTTGCCTGCCAGCCTGCCCTTTTCTGTGGCCGTGCTAAATGGGGATAGGACAGGCCTCCAAGGCAGAAAGGATTTAACTGACATGTTGGAGTTTCTCTGTAAATAACCTGCTACTCCTATCTATCTCACCTCATTTGGCACTGTCGCCTGCTCTTGTGTGTGTATTTCTGAGTGTGTGTGTGTGTGTGTACGTGTGTGTATGTGCAGGCTTATTTTTATTCACTCCTGCAAGGGTCTGTGATACTTGTCACCTGTCAATAACCCTGGGAATGTTTTCCTCCATGTATACCCGCATCCGTTCCTCCCTGTCTGTACATGCACAGACGAATTTTGAATAATTTCTAATTCAGAATCGTGATTGCTGTCTCACACTGAGCCATTAAACAGCCTATATGAAGGAAAAAAAAAAGCCGAGTCAGATTGTCACCTTGCCAGCGCATATGTCGCTCAGAAGTAATGAAGAAACAAACACGTGCATGCTCGCGGTTGCTCAAAATCAGACACACAACACACATTACTAATTCATCAAATGTTATTTATTATCCCATGTAGCTCTGAATTATGTATGTAACATCATCAGTCTTTGGTCCAGCGTTGGTAATGTAAGCCCCTTTGAGCCTCCTGGGGCTTTTATTCTCTCAAGCCAATGCAGACATTCGTACATAGCTGCACACGCATGTACACACACACACATGCACGCAAGCTTATTTCATGCACATACACACACACACATATCAACGCACAAGTCTGCACACATAAACAGCAGGCACTAAAGCACATACCTGCCCTGGCTCTATGTTAACATAAATCCAGCATGCAGTTGTAAAGATGCTATTGTTCAGGTGTAATTTGTCCCTGCTCCCCTGTGTAGCCTACAGAGACTCGTACTCTCTCTCTTTTCCAGCTCCTTCCCTCTCTCTGCATCTTTCTCTCTCATAAACACACTTTCTCTGCCTCCCTCCCCTCTCTCTCTTTCGCTCGCCATCCCTCTCTTTTGCCGAGCTAATGCTCTCACCCGCTCTTCCCTTGAGGGAGAACAAAAAAGTAGCTGGCTTCTAGGTAATGAAGCCCTTCAATGTGATCTGCATAAGATTGCCTCCCTTGCCGGCCCGGCTGCCTAGCCCCGATGAATAGCAAAAGACTCTCAATGAGACCAAGGACAAAAAGCAGCCCCCTCCTTAGCCACACTGCTGTTTCTCAAACAAAGTCACCCCTTTTTTGCGGCGGCCATGAAGTAGAAAGGGAAGAAAAATGAAAAGGAGGGAGGTAAATGACAAACAAAGTTGATGAAAGGGAAGTTAAATGAGAAGAAGTGTGTGGATGTTTGTGTGCGCGCTCGTGCGCGTGCGAGGCGGTGCGTGCCTGTTTTGATAATGCCGATGAGGAGGGGAGCGGTGTGAATAGTCGAGGCGGTCGCCAACAGCAGCCTGTGTGTCGTCATATTGACAGGATGTGATTGGACGGATTAGAAGTAGAATTATTAAAGTGGAAACTGAATTTGAAATTTATTTGGCCAAATATAGTTTGTTTTCATTGATTTATACATAGTTATTTTTCAAGAAGAAGAAGGAGCTTTTGTCAAAATCTTATAACCTATCATATCTCAGGCTGCAGCCCGGCTTTAATTAAATGCATGTGATGAAACTTCAGCCTCACAATGCATGTAACACTCCTCTTTAGGTTACACACTGTCACACCCTGCTGCTCTTTGTATTAAAAGTTGAATTCAGCGAGTCGACTGAAAATAAATCAAACCACGAAGAGAACCAGCAGCAGCACTGAGGCAACAGTGTTTCAGCAGAGGATGAAGTCATGTACAGGAGCAGTTACTCACTCGCCTCCTCTGCAGGGCTGCTGAACTGTGCAGAGAGCTTCACATCTGTGACACGCTGCCTTTTCACAGGCCTGGAATGAACGACATTTTTGGCACATTTTTGAAATTTTTTGTCAGTGCTTTTTAGTCAGTATGCCACAGCTAAACATGAGTTTAGATGCAGTGCAAACTCATGCACTGCCTTTAGTCTCCTCTTCAGTGTTCAAATCTTATTTTTATTCAAATAAAAAAAAATCTCCCACTTGTTTCCAATGCAAATCAACTTGTTTCCAGAATTTTCTTGAATCAAGTGTCATTTCTTTGATCCTGGTGGGCTGATCTGCCTTATTCTGCCCCGTTTCAACAAATTTATTACCAGAAAAATTCCTCAAACAAGTAAAACTGCACTGGAAACAAGTGAGATTATCTCATCCCAAATGGCAGATTTTTTACCTTGTTTGAAGAACAATAAGAAGAAGATTTTAAGACTTAATATGAGATTAATTGACTTGTTAAAATGGAGATTTATTGTATTTGTACTATGTATTTTGTTTTTTTGAATATTGAAAAAAATAAAACAAAGTGTGACAATTTGCTTTACACTCCAAGAACATTTGCAGATATTCCTAAAATTTAGATGGCAAACAATCCCAAAGTCTCACCATCCCTCTTGCCAAATTAAAAACAAGCTCACCTTGTATGTAAGTTAGTGTAGGATAGATGTTTGAGTATTGACTTTTGGATAAGAAAAGTCTCTGTATTATTAGTTTGCACTCAGGTAAAAAGCGACTCTAGAGGATTTTGTGTAAATGCTGCTTTATAGACTTTATGAGATGCCAAATTGTAGAAATAACCGACTCCCCCAATATGACACATTATGAAAAGTTGCAATTCAAAAGGAGGGGAAAATAATCCAAATTTCCTCTGTGTGTGTATGTGTGTGTGTGTGTGTGTGTGCGTGTGTGTCCTCATCAGCGCCGTTATATATCAGCCCAAAGTGACAAGGGAATTTTTGAAGTCATGCTGGTGAGTGGGAGGTCCTCTCTGCATCATCGCTATAGCAGAACGAGGCGAGGAGGGCTCCAATTCGCACCTCAGACTTGGCAAACGCTTACTCATATCTGCTCGGATGCCAGAATGCTTTCTCACACGCATTTTTCAGTTCAGAGCCGTGGCTCACCTATTAATTATTCAAGAGGAGAGTTGTGGATATTTAATGTGGTGTTGTAGGGCCTTTTTCTCTGCACTTTCCCTTCTCTGCATTCCTCCCTGTGTGCCGCTCTGCTTCCACTTCCCGCTGTATCTTTTATTGTGTGGTATGTCATTCCCACTTACTCTCCTCTTTTTTCACAAAGCCAGAACTTTTGGCTCCGCGGCTCTGCAATCCAAAAATACAGCGGATAAGTCGGCGTGTCTGTGCAGGCGTGTGCACGTGCAGGCGCAAGTATGTGTGTGTGTGTGTGTGCATGAGCGAGTGTTTGAGGCCGTGCAGCCTTGTCTTGCTCCAGGTGGTTTTACAGTGTTGAGCAGCGAGAACAGGATCCCCTGCACTCTCATCCCTCCACGTCTGCATTATTAATTGTCTGAGGTACCAACCATAGCTGTTTGGCCCCCGCAGGCGCCCACATCGCGCTCACTCCCTAAAATTAAAAGCAGAGATTGCATCCCATTGAAAGACATAATAACAGTCTTTAAAGTCACATTAAAAACTCTTTATTCTCACAAAAGACTACAGAGTAAACATTTCAGCTGCGGTGGAAAACAGGAGTGAAGTGAAGGAGGGGGAAGTGAGACAGGATGAACGCTTACCAAATACCTCCTGAGTAAATACACACACACACGCACACACACACACGTGCGCTGGCATGTTATCATTATTGTTTTCTTTTTCTTTTTTCTTTTTTGTTGAGCGCACCTCATTGTGGCTGAAGGGAAGATTCATGTGGCAGCGCCCGCGGTGGACGGGATTGGTCAATGCAACATAAATGGAGGGATGTGGGGCGTGGGGGGTAGTGAGGGAGGAAGGGGGGGGCACATTCATCAAGGTGGCGGAGATTTGAGACGAGACAGGCCCATCCAATCACCAGCGGAGAATAAAGGGGAGAGGCATAAAAGTCGACACAGCAAGGTCATTTGAAAAAGAAGCTGATAAGACGAAAGGGATCAAATCTCCAGTACGCCGAGGCCCTCCGCTTGATGTCTGTCCCCATTAACTAAAGCCCTCGCCTGCCTCGCACAGCCGCCGCCACGCCTCGCCTGTCGCTTACAATGAAGGAGAAAGGGGAACGAAAAAAAAAAAAAGAAAAACAAAACACCACCTTGCCGTGTAGATGTTTTTATTGCTTTTATTATTTTGTCGTCAAAATTTATAGCCGCACTTGTGCACTGATGACTTGTAATCCTACAACATATTCTGCCATGTTGGATACTGGGAGAGGCGCTGTTTTGCCACCGCTGTCGCACCCGGACGCAGCTTCTGATATCAGCTGATTTTTAACTGATTTTGAGTTAAATCTGATTTAGGTTTGAGAGATAAACTTAGAAAACTGGCAAATTCAGATGCCTTAGAGTTGATTTTTCTCCTTTATTAGTTTTCTTTATTCTTTTTAAACCAATTATCTGCAACTTTTTCTCATAAATAAATAATAATGTGGTTGATTAAGTACAGTGGTGATTCAACCTGATAGCTTTCTTATTTGCTGTAAAAACACCAAGCAGGTTCCTCTTTCCTGGGAAATTCCTTTGCTCTACAGGAAGTGGTGTGTTTTATGTTTTGTCAGGAATTTGTTTTGGATATTTTTGGGGGGAATAAATAAGAGGAGAGAGTAGAAGAGGATTGAGGAGGCACAATCTTCAGTGATGACTCTGTTTTTGTGAATCAAAGGCACAGCAGAGCCTGTGGTCACACGCATATGGCACAACTGCGGGGAAGTTGGACCCGGGATGGGATTAGGAGGAATATGTTATCAGTGGGTGTGGCGGCTCTGGCCTCAGTCACGGCCAATCAAATCATCCACTTTTTCCTTTCCCTTTAAAAGCACCAAGCTCTGTGCCGTGGCGCTCTGACAATTTCCTGATGGAGAAAACTGCTGCAGGTTTCTCACAAAGTTTCTCCCAACAGGAAGCTCATGCCCATGTGTCGGAGGTGCAGAATGTCTGTGAGTGAATATATGCTACCTTAAATTAAATTTGAGGGCAAAACACATTTGATCACTGTCCTGCTCTGGTCTGAGTAGAGCCATCGCCCAGTGGAGACTCGTGTACTGACAGCTCCTTGTTGGATGGCAGTCATTCACACTGCAGACACGTGTGCATGTAGTTACAATGAAAAATGTTGTGTTTTATGTTTTCCTGCTTGAGGGATTTATATCCACGAGTGATCAATGAGAAAAGACCACACATGTAAATCAGAGATGAGAGATGGGAAGCCACTTGCAAACACTGCCTGAGGAAGAACTTTAGCTTGAAAACACATCGCCTACTGTATGTAGTCTGCATAGAATTAATATGTTTTTGTGTTACGCCTGTTTGTGCAAATTAAATATAGTTTTTCTTTCAAATGCCCTGCAAGCTCTTATTTTTGATGGAGTTAAACCTGGCCAACGTGTTACTCACAAAAAGGGCCTTTAAGGTTTTGAACAGGAGCTGCTCATGCGTGCATTGCTCAGTAAAGCTGGAGAAACAGCAGAGAACATGCCTGCACACAGTCAGGCTCACAGCAAGTCACCTGGCAGGGACAAAAAAGAAAAGAAATAAATAAAACAACAACCAAAAAAAAACAAAAAAAACAAAAACAAAAAAAAACATGGTGCACACTCATTGAAAATGCTACTTTCCTGTCACCATGTGCCCTCACTACAATAAAGCCCTGTGTCTTTATTATTACAGCATGTTGGGCCACTTCCTACAAAACAGCAGAGTAACGACTGCTTATCACCAAAGGTGTCGCCAAAATCAAGAAAATGAGAATCCTGTGGATTATGACTGCGCTAAACGATGCTATTTTTGTTTTTATTTATTTATATTTTATGATGTAGCTGTGCTGGATTCTGATTCTTCCTGTTTGCGTGCAGCGCGTGTGTGTGTGTGTTTTGCTTCCCTCCCGCTGCTGTTTGGTGGCGTCATACAGCCTTCTTCCTCTTCTTCTTCTGCTGTGGCTGTTTGTGTATTAGAGCATTGGCAGCTGCACTGCTCTCAACACTGGAGTATGGATTGAGTCAGTTTGTGGTTTCTCCAGGCTGGCATCCGCACACAGACACACACTGACTTATGTGTGCACGCAACAAACACACGCACATATACACACACGCACACACACAGACACGCACAGAGCAGTCAATCCTACAGCAGGTTTACTATGTCACACTGGGGGCTGCTGTGTAATTGGGTGAATCTCCTCTCCAGCACGCTGCAGAGATAGCCCTTTAAAATTTCACTTCACTTCTGGGACTGTAAACAAACCTTGGGATTACTTGGGGTGTAAATTCACATTCCACCATTTCTATTTCGCTCCCCTCCTCTTTCTTTTTTTTCCCCTTTTTCTGTAATCCATCTACTTCTAGAGTTTAAGGGTGAGTTTACTATATGTGTTTACACATAGTCATTGGAGTGTGTGTGTGTGTGTGTCTGACTTGCTGTGCATCTGTATCCCTATGCCTGTCTGTCACTGTGTTAACATGTGCGTGTGTGTGTGTCTGCGCGCCCACGTGTGTTGCCGTACAGTAGGTGTGTATTTTAAGGTGTGATGGTTCAAGTGCAGGCGTGCAGCTCTCTGTCTGTGTGTTCTCTGTGATGGATTGCTTGTCATACAGCAGCACAGCACCGCTCTCACCGGCTGACGGAGACATTAAGTCGCCAGTCACGTAGACGCGCCGCGTTTCAACATTCCTCCGGGAAACGCTTTAACCCTTCTCGCTCCGGGATGCCTGTCAGATGACAGAGTGCATCACTTAGGAGGTGCTCACTGCTAAACCCCGTGCTGCTGCCGCGTTCAGGGGAGCTCAGGGTCTTAATGCAGTTGTCTGGGAGGTGGAGGACCTTTGTGCAGCACGTCGGTTCTTGCCGGGCCAATTGTTTTTCATTTTATGACGTTCGAGGTGCGGCTGAGTGTGGGTGTTGTACCCCCGCTGTCATTAAGAGGCTTGATCATTATTTTCTGTTGTTTCTTCTTGAGCCTCTGCTGGCAGTATGAATGGAAAATATATGTATTTGACCGGGAACATGTTCCTGTGCTGCAACGGCCCGGGGGAGTGTTTGCTGGAGGAGGCAGGGCAACGCTTCCCTCACAACTCTGCCCGTTGTTTTTAGTGCACCGTCATCCCGAGCGCCGCTGCCGCCCCCAGAATGTGAGAACAACACACTCTGACAGGATGTGAGCGCTGAGCCTGCCACCCAGAGCAAGATGACTGTTCCTGTTACATGTACCTGGAAAACACCCTCGAATAAAATCTACACTTTTTGGAGGGATAATTGGTCTTGAATTATTGAAAAACCAGATGATAACAATTAAAACAGTCTCTCACAATAAATGTCATATAGTATATTTTGCCCTGTGCCTCACTTCAATGCCTGGAGGGGAACACTGTCCTGTCGTGTTGCCCAAAATGATGCCTGGTAAATCATGTACTGCTGCCTACACACACACACACACACACACACACACACACACTGGGATTTGTTGTACTGTTGGGCACTGAGCAGCTCAGCTGGAACAGTATTGGGCTACATGCCTCGTTAAGGGCACTTTGGCAACAGTGTATACATAAGTAATTCATTTTTGTTATTAAGTAATAACTTTGATCTCTGTTCCCACTCTCAGGAGCTCGTGTTGATGTAGTACGGCAAAATATTAACCGCAAGTTCATTTCCCAGCACAGTTTTTCCTTATGCAGAAACTTGTTTTTTTGGAGGAAGCATAATTCACATTAAACACCATCGCCCCTGTGGCTGAGTCCTGAAATTAAGCAACATTTTGTTCATTTAGCCATGATAAAGTTGTTCATTAGACAATATACTTTGCCTTATTCTTTGTTATTACCTTGCCATTGTAAATGCCTTGGGAGCAATTAAACATGTGAAGTGCCCAATTTTCCGTCCTCGACTTCCAGCCCTGAACTCTATCTGCATGTTGCACACATTTCCTAAGAACTAATTAAAGTGAATCAATGACACAACCCTTTAAAATGGCGGCATATGTCACGGCCATCAGTGGGGAACAAAGGACCCTCTTAATTGTTTTGTTCCTGCCGTTCCTGTAAACGGCTTGTCAAGGCACCGCACTCGGCAGCCGGCTCCTTATATAAGGCCTGTCACATACACACATGCAGACACATAGACACACATACACACTGTCCCCAGTCTCTCAGTGACGGCTCCCTCTCTGTCTTATAAAAGACCATTAATTGTACTACAACAATGACAATGTAAGTGCTTAAGTGTGACGGTCCCCTTACTCTTCACAAGCGCAGCGTCCCTTATCCATCATTGACTCTGGGGAACAATTTCTGGGATGCTGACAACCATATCTTATCTTGCAGATATTTTTTTTCCTCTTGTAAGCCTTCCATGTTGTATTTCTGATAGGCTGACTCTAATTTTGAAAAGTGTGTTACAGCCTGATGTAAACACATATATCCCGATCTTGTCAGTCTCAAGAGTGCATTCCTCATTCATCTGCCCTGTTCCTCATCCGCTCTCAGCCGTCCTGCTGAAGCCCACGCTTTAGCATGAGTGTGTATTACCTCCCTTATGAAGACTGATGGTCTGAGGGAGATGATCTTCTCTCATAATTATTTACTGTGCCTCCCTGTGTGTGTGAAATACTCATATCCTCTGGATAGAAATATAAAACACCAGGACAGCCTCAGTTTTTGACAGTAGATCATGTCAGTGTTTGGCGGTCAAATGGAAAATAGGAGAGTGTTTGAGGCTGCATTGACAAATGACAAAAAGTTCATGCATCTCGGTGGTTTATGTGCATGCTTATTTGTTTAAGGGTTTCCCTGTAATGCCCATCTGCACCGCTGCCATAAATGCCCATCTGTGGCCCGCGAATATAAAACTGGCTTTGACTACTGTAGGAAAAATCAACTGGCGGGGCTCCAAGTATGTCATCTTCCCCTCGGAGAGAATAGACGGACGGGGATGGATGGATGAAAGGATGCCTCGACACGCTTGTTTTCTCCACCTCGTTACAACCGTTTCTGTGTTATCAAGAGCTTTGGCCTGCCACACTACAGCGCTGCGCTACACTTTGTATCTGACAATAGTCTGCCTCACAGTGCTAATCGCTTCTTAATTCTTGCGTTATTCCCCGTCCGTGCGCATGCATTTCAATCAAATAGGTGGCATTGTCCAAAAATAGTGCTGGTGGCGATGCCTGGAGAGATGGGCTGTCAGTCTCCCTGTCTGATCATGAGCTATTATCCTCTCTGCCCACAGACAGAGGAGCGAGCTACACCACTGTCTATGTGATCATGATCAATACATAATCACTTCCCTGTCACCGCAATGGTGCTATCAGGGGACGGTCGAGGCCCACAGACCAGCCATTTAAAAAAAGGGTGGGGGTGTGGGGGGTTGGCACGCCATCTTTCTGACCTAGAAAAGCAGAGAGAGGGGGGAGCAATGGCTGAGCAAAGCCTGAACTCGTTCAAATAGTCATTGCCATGAGATGCATTATTAAATTTTCTCTGGGCTTGCTGTGTATTAAGTATTATGATTTGCAATGTTCTTTTGTAAGAAAGTCATGAAAAAAAAAAAGGCTCCAGCATCACTTTTAGAGGCAGACAAACACTGATTGAATGACAGGCCAGCTAACAGCTGGGCAGACAATTAATTTGATTTATTGCATGTCTTTGCTGAATACTCAATTCTGATTAGCCAGCGAGCGTACTCTGAGATGTTCTATCTGAATAACAGACCACTGTTTCATGCAGTCATATCCCTCCACAGTCATGAAATCTGCTCATTTTTAGTCATGTTGTAGCAAAAACAAATAAATAAATAAAATAAAAAATACAATAAAATACTGCCTCGTTGCTGTAGACAAACACTCAGCTAACTGAGTTCACAAGCATCAAATATTTTTCCAATAATACTTAAAATCTGTTCAGGGAAAACCAATTTTTTATTGGTATTTAGAGGCTGAACATCAGTCTTTCTGTATTTCTCTATATTGGTACAGTGATAACTGTAGATATTACATACATGTATTTACACTGTGTGCTAGCTCTATTCATTTCAGTGGATCCTGAGTCCTGCTGAATTGTTTTTAGCAGGAGATTGTAAAATCCTTTTAGCTCATAATAAAATCATTTTAATATCGTTGCTAAGTAGTTCTGTAATTACAGCAGTGGTTTCAGAGGCCAGGGAAGTGTGAGGACCATATCAGAATTCTGTTTTTGCAAAATGCTTCAATTAACTGCTTTTTTTTTTTTTTGAGGAAAGATCCTCAATATAACATTAGACAGATAGTTGAACCACTTATGTCCTGATGATTCTATCTATCTGTCCATCTGTCCATCCGTCTGTCTTTGAACCCAGTTTCTCTTTCATTTACCATTATTTCATTTACCATTATTCAAAACCAAACTGTACTGACATATTCTCTGGTAGCTATTGTGATAATTTGACCAAACATTATTTAATGCACACTGCACTGAGCACCTAGATGGCAGTGTTGCATGTAGTAGGACAGTGTCACCATGACCTTGTATGCAAGACTTATTTTTTAATTTGCACCAACATCAGGCTACATCACCATTAATGTATATAATCCCATATTTGAGTGGTTTTGTAATTGCATTTCTGCTATCATTGGTATAATTTGATAAACCTAGCAGTGTCAGCTGCAGAGATTTTTCACAAAAAATCAGTGGTTCAGTCAGTGGTTCACGATGGATTTGAGGTTTTGAGCTGGTGTGACTGCTCTCTGCTGTCTCCCCGAGTCTGACTGCTTCAGTCTCTTGCAGCCTCTTCCTAAGATAATGGTAGAATAGACCTTACCAGTAAAAAAAATACAATTCCCCTGTTCCATATTGTGGCATCGTAACTGCCATCAATTAGGGAAATACAGGGAGCAGAACAAGCCCCTTGGTCTTGATTCTCCCTGTCAGGGCTTATTTTGTGATTACGACCGGCTTGCTGTACATTATTCCTTACATAGAGATTTTGCAGCTGCAGCTTGCAACCACATGTTGTGCCAGCATGGAACTTCATGGGAGGACTGTGTGCAAACAATGGCTAAATATAGAGCAGTAAATAAATTAAAAAGTGAAAATGAGAAAATAATTAAAAAAGAGAGTGATTTGAAAAAGATTGCTGTGGTGTATGTGTCGTAGCTCTAAGTAAAAGTGAATCATGAGATAAAACATGTTTTTTGACAGGTTACTGCAGCACAGTAAACTGACTTGTCTGTAGCCCTGGTCTGAGTTGTAACTTGACCTGAACAAGCATCTGGTTTCTGGCCTGCCAACTTGCCAGCTGGCTAATTTAGCAAAGCAGTGGATTTTAATGAGACTACCAGTCACTACTTATACTAATGTTACAGTAGCTTCAGATATGTTAGCCAGTGTACAAATAAGATGTACGCTCAACAAAACAGCAGTGGCTACATGCTAACATGCTGACATTATCTAAATGTAAAATTGATAGAATAGATGTATCAGTGGAGAAATGATTGGTTCCTTGTCAAATACACCACTCTATTGCCCAACAACTCAGGACCTCCAACATGGCTACCAGAGCGTATACATCACCAAAAAAAAAAAACAGCCTTTGGTTCACACCCAGTCAGTGTATTTTCAGCTGGTTCCGCCTGCCAAGGCAACAGTTGTACACACTCACTGATATCACTGTATCAGCAGAAAAGTTTGTTGGTGCAGGTGAAGGCAGCAAACTCACCGAAGATCAAGGCTCAGCTCGTCTGATGAATAACTAACGGAATGCATGTTGTTAAACTGAATTGAGGAATTAAGATTTACCCTGTGGCAGCTGCTTAGGATTAGCTTACATTATAATTATAGTTTTGTTTGCGGCTTTTGCCCTCAATATGACCTGACTGAGTTAGTGTGGTAGAGACTGATGTCTTTACTCTGCAGTTTTGGTTAAGTGACATGGATCCAGTGGGTACAGGCTAACTTAGAGCCAACCAGCTGGCTAACATGTAGCCTTAAAATGTCAACAGTCATCAAGACAACTTTTACAAATAGTTTGTATCTGCCATTCTTCCATTACCAAAAATTATACAATCAATATGGATGAAACAATGCCAGTGTCAATAAAGTTATTCAATTAGTTCCCCAAAGATAGCTGCCTGTTGGCCCGTTAGCCGCGGCAGAATGCACTAAACAATGCTGATTCTATTCAGCTCCATTTCAGTGGGAAAACCCTCTACTGTGTTCTGATCAGTAATATCTGTTTTGTTCATACCTTATTATAGAACTAAAGCACCTTGCATGCTATGCTGCGATGCCCCTCTGCCCCTCTCTCTCTTTATCCCTGTCTCCCTCTCTCTCTCTCTCTGCCGACCCCCACAGTGTAAAGCCAGTCAGACATAAACAGTATTGTTTTACCCTGGTAGGGCTCACAGCAGGGTACTGTTAGCCCCACGCCTCACACAGCCCACAGCTCTCCCCATGCCTCAGTGATATCCCTGTCCATGGCTCAGTGCCTGCATACATATGAATGCCCCCTGTCTTCTACCCTTCACGCTTCTGAGCTGGTCCAAGCTGAGCGGGGCCGGGATGTTACACAGCTACCGTCCTCGCTGCATGGAGGGCTGCTGCAGGAGAAGTCCAGTGTTGTAGCAATAGTAAATTAACGATAATGATACATTCTTTGGAGTAATTATAGGTATGACGGTGATACGAGCTCCTTGTGCTGAGAGGGCTTCCCTGTGGTGCCGTTTCCTGAGTTGCATGCTGAGGGTGTAATTCTGGACAGTGGAGGGAAAAACCTGCTCATGTTCCTGTTAGATCAACTGGAAAATGGAAAATGTTGTGCGTGTGCACATAGACACGTAGTACTGATAATGAGGACTTTGTAATGGCTCTTTTGTGCAATGTAAAGCGCTTTGTACTTTGCTGGATATCTCATACAGCACACTGCATCTCTGTAGGTTATTAATAAGCTTGATGGAAAATGTTATGACTAATTTTGCCCAGTTTGCCATGATGCTTCATTGTGTTTAAGGGGGGAAGCCTCGCCCTCCGTATCGTCAGTGTCAGAATGAGTGAGAAACAATCGCGTTCTCAATTTGTCAGACAAGAGAATACAGTATTCATCATTTTCATTTCATCAACAACTGAGGCCTCATTTTTTATCCCGGTAATGGAGGTAAAACAAGCAGATGCATACCAAGCTGTTTTAGCCTAAAATGCCAACAACTTTACACGACAACTATTTTTGCAAATAAAAACTTTTCTTCAGTTGAAGATTTCTGCAATTTTTACTCGTCATAATACAGGGTACATACTGTATTCCCACAGCAATTTTGAGTATTCATAATACCTGGACGACATATTCATCATGTCATTTTTATATGTCATGTTTGCATATATCATTGACTTACATTGAATCTCATTTTCTCTTATCTACAATTCAGTCCAATGAAAGTCCACTTAAAGATATCTACACATGCATTTTTACTTGCAGAAATTGTAATTCCAGATTTCAATTGCAATATTCTTTATTGTCCTACTTCTAGATATCTAAAAAATATTTTCTGATTACTCAGAACTGAATTAGATATCTGTAAATGCAGTAATCTGAAATCACATATATCGTGTATGCTTTTTACAACTAGCCAAAACTAAATTAGAGTATCTGGACTGTGAGCTGAGCTCCCAGTGGCTAATCCAATGAGTTTTTCTCATTGGATTAGCAGTGCAAGACTATGAAGGAGCCTTGTTTTGTAAATAAAGCTGTAAAAAAGTGTCATATTTCATTTTCCAATTGTTTGTTTTCCTGCCACCCTGCAGTGTAAATGTCTTCCCTCTTGGCCGCGGCGGCGGTAAATGAGCATCTAGTGATGGCTCAAAGCTGCCTCTGTTTGACCTTCTACCCCCTGATCATCCTTACAGTACTTCTGAGGAAATAAGGGAGGCTGTACATGCAGCTGTGTTGCAGAATAATGTGTTACTAAAATAAGCTCCAATGCCCTTCCACAGCCATTGTGTGTCACATCAGCCTGCACCCCCCAATTTATCCCCTTTCTCGTTTTCAAGGAAGATTCCTATTGATTTCCTATCACCGAGCCAGTGTACACAGTAAATGGGAAGTGTGCTGCCCTATTATTTCTGTTGGTTGATAAAACAGAAGGCCATACCCCAACGTCTTTATTCCGGGGGGCCCTGGCTCTTGAGAAACCGCAGGGCCTTTACACCATCAAGACATCAAGACAAGAACCGTAAATTTGATCTAAACGCCTAATGTAATGGCATCCTTTGAAAATGATGTGTGTTTAAATTATTGGTGTGGCATTAAATCCTGTGAACTTCAGGATATGATTAATGAGATTATACTTAGCAGGGGAAAACAACCATAAATGCTGGCTGTATTTTCATACATCCTTAATGCGTGTCACCCCGCAGGCTACTAACCAAACCAATAGAGAATGATTTTCCTTCCCGAGAGGAGGCTATATGTAACGTCTCGATGTTGGGGCATCTGTTAGACGGCAGGAGAAAAGTGAGACGAATCCATTCAGACGGGGAATAGCATGAATCTTCTGCTACATCTGTAACCGGTGGCACCGGGACCCGTGCATAACTAACACTTGTTTAGGCATTAAAGTCACCAAGGCGGGACGTCAGCTGCATTGTGGGCGATCCCATTCCGTCGCAGGCTTGTTACCCACCCGATTCCTCCCTGCGTGGCTTTCATTTTTAGAAACCATTCAGCTCTTTCGTCTCCTGAAGTTTATAGGTGTTGTGTTGCCATTGTAATCGCCACAATGCTACAGGCATCAAATAAAAGCCAGGGACAATATTCCCTCTGTGACCGAGTTTCCTCGCCCGTCCGCCTGGCCCACAGCTGCATCCATTTCTGCAGCGTCCCCGAAATTTCTGTGCAATATCAAGGGGAAGGACAAGCTAATCTGCACTGATTTGAAACAGGACCAAAACACAGGCTTTCCTAATCCCTCATTTTTTTATCAGGGGTGGTGAGGAGCATTTTACCCCTGTGGGAGGGAAAGAAAGAGGGAGCTATTTCATGCTTCAGCGGTTCCACTGTTTTTATGAAGATTTTTTCCCACCCTCTACTTCCCCCACTTCAATCCGTAGTGTAACTGAATTTTTAAAGCCTGTTTGCAGTAGTCAGACACCTTTTTAGAAGTACGAAGGTACTTTTCATAATTAGGGATGTGTAGATGGCTGCCTTCTCCCTCTGTAGTGGTAGTAATTTAACTTTGAGAAAGATAAGGCTCTGTATCTCTAAAAAAAGTGGTGCAATTTCCTTAGCTGTCTCTCATTTTATTCATTTGACAATTGGCAAACACCTATGGCACACAGGATATAATTTGCTTCCCGGCAGTGCTGCATGAGCACACCAATTTGGATTATTGCACGCGTTGTGCAAGATATAATTCATATAATTATGTTTCCTTACATTCTGTCGACTAATTTGTTTGATATTTTATTTACTTATTAAACACGTTTGTGAAATTTCCACATAATGCCAGTTTTAAGGGAGACGTGTGAATAATAGGCTCAGAAAACCTCATACTGCAGTCGGCTGAGTTGAAGTAACGTGCGGTTTTCAACGGCAGACTTATACTTACACACCACCACCAATCCAGTGTGGAATGTGAATGGCTTTTGAAATGTATTAACTGGAATGTCTTGCTCATTATGGATTTAATGTCAATTGAAAGCATACCATCTGAATAGCAGTTCAGGGCATTCAAGTCGACAAAAAAAAAAAAAAAATCCAAGTCTATTGGCA
>OMLF01003490.1:3363-14226 GCA_900302615.1 Holocentrus rufus | reverse complement strand
AGGTGTGAAATATTACCAGACATTGCTTTAAAACCTGGGATCTAAATTTCTTTCAATGTCTCACAGGTTAAAAAAAAAAAAAACTAGAAAAACATCTTTTTCCCTCTGCTGCTTTTCGTTCTTTGCGTATTCCTCACAAGGATGTGATAACGTGTCACATGTAAACACTGTAAAAACACAACCACACCTCGGCTGAGCAAAAAAGAAAATTAAATATTCAGTGCAATGATTTTAACTCAGCTAGAAAAAGTTTGATGTTGGTTTCTGACGCAAGGAGCATCAGTTTTTTCTTTCTTTGTCTCAGGTTTTGATAAATGATGTGAAGCTTGTCGCAGTGAGAGTCAAACCTTCCACTGCAGACCGATACAGGCTATAACCACAAATGAGAATTATCCTATCGGCTAAATCTGATGTAATTACATTGATTTATTTAAATGTCATTAATATACACTGTCCCTGTAAATAAATAAATCTCAAATATTTCAATCTTTCAATGGATTCTCTGAGATTTTGGCTAGTTTGGTGATGAGCTGGGTGTTTATCACCTGACAAACTGTGCTGGACTTTGCAAACTGTTGACCAATCAGAGCATCTATTAAAACTGAGTTGTATGTTGCATCATGTAGGAAGCAGATTGGATTTCTTGATCCAGGGGTATTTGTCAAAATTCCACATTGCTGACAGCTGTTTGGGCAACTGATCATTTAAAGTGCCCATTAAAGGCAGTCCATCACTTTTACTTCCTGAAACACATGTATCCTTAATGATTACCACCTCAGGCTTAAATAAAAAATTCAACCAATAAAACCTTCACAAATTTTTGAGCAATCCCATCCCTCCATCCATTCCATCAAACTGTGTGTTTCTAATTGATATCCTATTGGTTCATGTGCTTGATTGATCCCTCGCCATTCTGCCTCAATGTCCTGTTATAACAGGAAATACATAAAGTCAAGGAAATAAGATGCTGCTTCATATCAATAATTAAGGGCTTTTGGTTACATTTTACCACGACATTGATTAATATGATTCTCATTAGACTGAACCTTTAACAGAACATTATGTATTTTGCGGTGGGGGTCGAAAGCAGAGTAGAGAGGCAGGACAGTGAGTTTTGAAAGCAGCCACTATTGATCAACAACAACATCAGTCCTGCCATAGATAATGTGTTGGTCCTTTTGTGATGTCGGACAGCAGAAATCTTACTTAATGCACCTTTAAAAGAAAGAAAAACGCCACAGTGGAGGACGACAGATTCAGAGTTGCAGCTCTGGAGGCTCCACTGTGCTCAGCAGCCGTCCCAGATCCACTGCTTGTACAGCCACCGTCGAGGAATATGCCAACAGAGTACAGGTGTCTGATTTGTGGGTTATATACTGCAAACATTGCGGGGGCCGTGTTTCCATCACATCTGGCACAGCGAGTTTTTTGAAATTCATGACTGGAACCGGTGAATCATGGCCGTGGAGCCAGAGAGCGGTAATTGGCGCGGGCCTTTATACCGCGAGCCTCCCGGTCTGCGGTGGACAGACTTAGGTGCCCGTGGCAGGACCCGATGCCTCGCGCAACAAGGGACATTTCCCCGTGTTGTCAGAACACCTCCGAACATCTTTCACAGAAACAATTACCATACCATCTGTAGCTTCCTGCCAGCTTGTTGTTCAGTGTCAGCATGTCAGCCTCTCTCTCCCGCGCTCTCCCTCCCACCTGAGACCCATGAGGAGCTAGGTCACACTGAATTACGCTGGATGAGTTTAATTGCGTTAACCATCTCTTTATATCCAGTTTTTCAAGGCGTTTTTTTTTTTTTTTTTCTTTCTGGGACCTTATTGTGCCGCAGTAAATGGTAGATTGAATTGTCTCTTATCTATTTTCTGATTTGCCTTGAGCGTTCGGCAGAGATGGTGATATTCATGAAGGTCCTTGGGTACATTTTCTGCGAACCTCACAGAAGAGCCGGCTTAATAAAGAACTTCTTTTCTGCCACATTGAGTGTTTCTGGGTCTGAGGGTGACGCCTAATTGCATGTGTCTTAAAGGAAGAGTGATATCCACTTATTATTTGAAGCATGTACAGTACGTGCCAGGTGTTTGCAGGCAAACTCTCGACTCAGCACCACTTTGCTGTATGTTGTAACACAGCCAAACGTATTGCTTTAATTAAACAAATGCTTTACTCAAGGTAACCCTTTATTTAATCCATGCATATAAGCATAATTCTAATTAATCATAGTCTTATATGTTAAGATATCACTGCACACAGCAGCTCATAATGTCCTGTATCAAACTAAGTGCCATGGTGTCTTTTTTCATGAAGAGACATTAGATAAGCCTGTTACAGCTTCTCCTGGTTCACACAAGACTAGAACATGTTCAAGAACAAGAACATGTTTTAATTCTTTTGTATGCCTCAAGGTAGCACAGCATAATATCTGCTCACCTACATATTACAAAGCTGGCAGATGACATAACTCAGCGCCTGGTGGTCTTATTGGAGGTCTTCAGCTCTTGAATAACAGTGGCTGTGCAGAGCAGATTTCCTTTCTAAACACATCTTGTCCGTCTCTGCAGAACTAAACAGACGTGATTCATTTCTGTGTTTTTGACTGCGAACTGATCACTTCACCACCGATGCATCTGTCACTGTCTCGTTTCTGGCATGCGATGTGCTCACTGGCTGATATTAAGTCGTGGTATAGTGAGAGACCAGGACTGAAGACAAGACAGTCTCCTGTGGCGCAGCATCCTCAATTTATTAACACATAATGAATTTCATCAGTCTGTCCACTTACTTATAACATCACTTCAAATCATGCAAACATGAACATCTGCACACTCCAATTTATGTAAATACCATTTATTGCTTCAAACATATAGAGGGTGACTTATAACATTATTGAAATGACCTACACCTACACTACAGCACGCTTTTTCAGCTCTCTCTCTATCAGCTGTTATATATTTCAATAATAGTTTAGTTCACTACAGTGCATACTACTACTACAGTGCATTTTCTCCCTTTTAAATGTTTTTTTATGGAGTTTTTTGATGTGAAGGTCTAAGGACAGACAATGTTGTGTTATTGTACAGACTGTAAAGCCCTCTGAGGCAAATTTATAATTTTCGATATTGGGCAATACAATAAAAATTGACTTGACTTTATCATTTTCATATCCAGTGGACGTACTGGCACCAGTCAGATGCCAATTGTATTACTACGCAACAGCAATTGTGCTTATACACAAAATTTAACGAATTCCTTGAATTTGAATATTTTTATTGCCAAATGTTGTAATGTTTTTTTCCTCCTATATACTGAGTTTACTGTTCTCTCTGACCTGCAGGTACTCCAGTCACACGAGTCACAGCCACAGATGCTGATGACCCAGTGTATGGGAACAGTGCTAAACTGGTCTACAGCATATTAGAAGGACAGCCATACTTCTCTATAGACCCCAACTCTGGTGAGTACAGATCTTTACTCGTTGCTGTTGTGAAATGTGGATATAAATAGATCAAATATTTCTCAATCATGTCTGTAAAGTTATGTTTGAATTTAAAGTATTTAAGGTATTGAAATAATGTTAAGTAGACTGCAGCATGCTACAAAAACAGCCCTTTACACACATCGCATGTGTGTAATATCTGCACAATCCCAGTAGGCACCACACTTGCATATTGCTGTGTAATATAGCTATCATTGACTAAATAAAGCAAATATCATCTTTTTCTTGCACAAGCCGAACTCTTCACCAGTGTTATCATGCCCACAGTATTGTGAAACAGATTCCAGATTGGGCCTTTAATTGCTTTTTCAGCTGACTTTTTAACAGTGTGTGTCTGTAAGCAATATGATTAAATAATGGTGAAATTACATTAATAAGAAATGAGATGGAAATCAACCGCTCACAATTTGGAAAACAGCACACAATAAACAAACTTCGAGAAAGTGAGTCGCAAAATTTATGTACATAATTAGTACGAACACTTAGTTCAAAAAATAGAAATCGGTCTTGTCCCCGGCACAATCGCTAGCCATCTGCAACAGGAGAGCGGCCACAGAAAAAGCAGCGAACGGACAATTTAAGGATTAGCATTCATGCTTTGTGTGATTACGGAGCACATGCAGATGGCTCATTCAAGTGAGCCAGATGTTTTAATGAATGTTAATGAAAAATAAAAGGTAAGGGGAAAACAACCATTAGAATGCATTTGACACTTACAACGCCACGTTGGAAATGAAAAGCATTCAATAAATAAATAAACACCATGCCCCAATTCATCACTTGGTTAATGGTCGGTGAAAAAAAGTTGAGGCAAATATCTATGGAAATGAGTGTTTGTCTATCCTCCCTTTTCAGTGATTAGGAATTAATTTGAATAATTAACGATGATCAACAGAGATGAGAGTGTTGCTTCTAGCAGGATGACTGAAGTGTGCGTGTTTGTGTGTGTGTGTGTGTATACGTGCGTGTGAGTATGTGTGTGTGTGCGTGCGTGTGCGGCTGTGTTTTCGTGTTTGTGTTGCTGTTTTTAGTTGTGTTGATTTGTTTGTTGAACATGAGGAGAGGTGGGTCTACCTCGCTGCTGCCAGTCACAGCTCGCACTCTGAATCCGCAGACTCCTGATACATTTCAAATGAAGAGACCAGGGCCTGGTGCACAAAGCACAAAGTGTTGTTTATGCACGCGGAGCATGCATCTGCACAAAGTCGGAGCGTTTTCAAAAGCAAAGTTGACGTGAGAATGTGTATATCTCGCTGTGCAATCTCTACGTCATGCATATGCATAGGTTCAAGGGGTTTTGGATGTGTGATATGAAAATGCCAAATGGTGGAAACAAAATATAATCCATAGACTGTATCTATCTTTTCACTCCACTGTAGGCCTTTAGAATGATCATTATTCATATGTGGGAATGGAGTTTTAAGATTAGAATATTTATGGCTGGAAAGATGATTCAATATATACCACTGGCTGACCTTATGATTTCTTTACTGCAACACACAGGATAGAAATCGACTTGGATAAAATCGAGAGATAAGACAATGATTTACCTGTTCCTGCATGAATCCTGGCTGTCAGATAGCTAAATGCGTATTTTTTAAATGTTATTAAATAGACATTATAGTCCTGCACACTTGGTTTATAATTCTCGTTCAGCCAGAACACTTTTGTCGGCGTTTATTTCAACAAACACTGATACAGCTGAATCTTGTGGTGTTGCTCTGCTCCCAAGATACTGGAAGAACAAATCTGTGCGAGGATGACACAGATTTGGCTCGGAGCATGTGACCCCCACGGCGTATGGGACAGAGCCGGAGAGATGCACGTCACTTGATTATAATGACTATATAATAGCTGCACTAAGCCAACATGGCGTGAATTCTTGAGTGTTAATGCAGGAGGAGGCCGGCGAGGCGGAGGGAGCTTCAGAGCTGTGGTAGCAGGCAGCAGTGTGATGCAAAAAGCATCGTATGCAAGATGAGTTTTTAACCTCTTCAACTCTGACGCTCCCATCAGTGGGTTCATCGTTGCTGTGCGGTGGGTTCATTGTTCAAACCCACAGAGCTTTAACTTTAACTTCAGTCCTTATGTTCTGTGGATCTGTCCTGCTGAATTCCAGGGAAATGTGTATAAAATGATGCACAAGACATGTAGATCTTTTCTATTTGATGTAATGCTGCAGCCATAAAACAATGGCATCTTGGCTTTGGATATTTCACTCAATATAAATATGATGGAGCTTCATTGGAGTGCTGAAACCGGCAGATACACAATATGGATGTCACATTGTTCTATAATATGGAAACAAATGTCTTTTCTAACTTTGAAGCTGCTTAAGAGGAAATTTAAGGGCAAATCAGAATTCAAGGGGTTAAGGACTGTCAGAGTTCGTGGATGTCTACATAGCAAATGTAATAAAAATTCAGATAAACTTGCCTACATTACCACACTGGCTCTAACATTTGTGTCAGTACTGAAATCACTGTCATGGTGTGTTGTGTTCATACGCAGCGTGCACAGTGACTGTCTTGGCATTGTTGAGGAAAATGACTGGATTTTGGCGACACAGGGCTCAGACTGGTGCCTGGAGACGATGCACACAGTTCAGTTCACCGTGTCGCCTTGTTGTTCACCTTTCAGCAGCCTCGTACGGCCACACAGAGCAGACAGACTGAGGCTTGTTCATGTGAGCACAGATCCACCTGTATGTGACTAATAACAAGAAAAATAATACACCTCTGTGCATGTGGGGAATATATCAACAGTTAACATAAACAAGGCCCCAGGTGTTTAAATGTTGCATCAATATTTATTATAAATATGATAAATAATTTATTATAATATTCCAGAGAACATCTCTGTTTTCATAAATGCATTTTTAAGTTTATAAATTGTGATTCTGTGATTTTTTTCTGTAATTTCACCACTGAAACACTCAGATTTAACTCCTTATGGACAAACTTATTGCTGCATGTTTGGTTAATATGCTGTAATTTCAGCTCTGAATAAAACTGCCCTTATAGAGGTAAATAACTTATGTGAAAATGATGCTTGAAGATGATGACATTATCCAGCATATTAGTTCACTGGTGAAATTATAGCAATTTAAAAATAAAATCAAAGCCCGTGACACAACAGTTCATTAACCTCCCATCCAGGCAGTAGATTCTGCTTTCATCCTCTGAGTTGTATTTTATTACAGAGGTTTTATTTACAGCCAACTGCGCTGACAAGTGTGAGAGGTTTTCTGCTCACACAGGTTCACAGACAATAGCAACAGTCATGGAGGTTGTTATGCTGCAGAAAATGTCATAAGTTAACTGCAGCTGTCAAAACGATTCGTCTCTGCACCAACACATCCAAACGCAAATTAGCAAACATACCATGGCCATATGTTGACATAATGTCTGCAATTTACCATCATCTTGCATGCAATCTGACTGGCATTAATAATGCTTTACGTGCACATCTATATTAGTTTACACAGATGTCATCCGGAAATGTGAAAGAATACAACGTGGGTTATGAGTTTACTTATCAAATAACTTTCCCATATGTTACCACATTGCACCTCATAAATACTGTAAGATTTGAATACAAACAAATAATATTTGCTCAATCTAAAAAGGGAAAAATAAATCCACCCTCACTGGAAGAGACATTTGCTTTCCATCGTGCCAGAGAATAGGACAACATTCAAAGGCCTTTTATGAACCTCGAGTTGACCACCTGTGATTAGAAAAAAAAAAAAAACTTTGAATCATTTATTTATTCTGAAGATAAAAAGCAACCTTTTCAACACAAGTACATGTCTCCTTTTGAGACAGAGGTTTAACTAAGTGAGTGGACCGTCACAGTGTTGGGTGTAGACCGACCACACACACACATCAAGAATTCATACTGTTCAGACAGCAAGGTCTAATCAATTCCAAGGCTGAGACATAATTTGCGGAAGTAAACAACTCATGATCTGCCAGGGGACGGCCCGTCTGCCGCCCCAATGTGCCCCAACCGGTCCAAATCGAATTGTGGTGCTGATCCCATGGTCACCAAACTCACCATTTTTTTCTTTTTCTTTTTCTGTCTTTTTTTTTTTTGTCAAGGAAACTTCTTTGCTCAGGCGTTATTGTGTAGACTTGAATAATTTATCAACCTTCGGGAATGGAGGTAATGGTAAAAACTAATGGCTGAAAAGGAGGAAAAAAATGAATCATTACAGAATGGCAGCCTCGACGCTGCTGACACAATAGCAGAAATGTATAGTGCATGTTGTGGAATAGCTATTCGTTATATTGCATGTCAAGGTTATGGGTCCCCGTGTGTTTGTGTGACTATTTTCGCTAAAAGTCGCCGACTCTTTCCTCTCACGTTCCCTAAATCCTTTTGACAAGCAATGCTGCATGTGACCTCCAAAAGCAAAACCGCCCTAAACATCGCAGCGCCCCTCCAAGCAAAATCAGCCCCGTGAGAAGAAAACGCAAGCACAGTCAACATCCTAACCCCTCCCATGTTTTCTCATCATATCCTTGCAGATTCTCATTGTCTGAGGCAGCTCAGGACCAAGGCAGGGTGTCATGCCAAAGCCTGGCTTTTATGAGGGGTTTTATATTCATTTGATGATCCTGCGGGCCTCTGTTTCCTGAGTGGATTATCCGTATATGCCGGTGCTGAGCCCTTTTTATATTCAGCGCCGTGGCACAGTCAATAAGGTCCATTCTGCATACAATATTCAAGATTATACAAGACAGACAGCATAATTCACACTCAATCAGAATACAAATGACTGCAGACGGCGGAACAACACATTTGAAAACAAACAGCTGATTTTCAGTGCCAGAGCCGGGCTCAGTCGTGACCACCCCGCCGCATCCCACTTTCCCCCAGAAAATAAATGCATTAGGTGATTCTTTACCTCCACTTGAATTGTATTTATTTATTTATTTGTATTTATTTATTTATTTCTTTTCGGGAGTCCTTGCTTTGTCGAGTCACGGGTCTGAGATAATGCGTGTTGTCTGCAGAGGTTGCATCATTCACCGAGAAGCGGGAAAGAGGGGAAGGAAGGTTGCTGTGAAGGTCACTGTGTGCCTCGCCTGTTTGAAGTGCCTGCTCGTGCATACCGACATGCGTGCGCTGTTACCATGATACACGGCTCTCAATTTCTCGTCCTGGAATTTCATGAAATTTTGAAAAGTCTCTTCCAGGCAGAGAAAATCAGGGGATTGAATAAATTCTTGGGACAGGACACATAATATCTTGGAATTTTGTCAGACTCAATTAAAAAAAAAGAACAGTAAGTCGGGTGTTTCCCTGCCTTTTGCTCACAGTATGATGAGACAGGCTGCAGCCCCCCTGTGACCCTGATTTGTGATAAAATAGAAAATGGATGGATGGAGAGTTATTCAGTGAACATGATGTTTATTTTCCACTATGTTAACATTATGTTCACTTCCCCCGCTGTATCCTAACACTGACAATGATTGCATGGTAACCTTTTTTGTTCAACCAACTAAGAATCTGAGGTGTGTTTAAAATTTTAGTCAAGGATAAAATGTTAGATGTATATAGGTTATGGAAATTCATTATTTTACATTATTTATGTTTACAATTTTATATTTACGCTACCATCTCTCCCAACAGCGACCATAAAGATTGCTCTGCACGGGATGGACCGGGAGATGAGGGAGGAGTACCTGGTGGTCATCCAGGCGAAGGACATGGGAGGTCACATGGGCGGCTTGTCCGGGACCACAACCGTCACCGTGACGCTAACAGACATCAACGACAACCCGCCAAAGTTCTCCAAAAGTAAGAAACCACCTTCCTCTTCAACATCACCAGTCAAATAAAAAGGACCAAATTGCTACAGTCCTAATAATTGATTCTCTCATGTAGCGTAAAGTGGAAAATTTTATTTTACCACTTTCATCAAAAAGGCTCTTCAGAAACCAGCTCTTTTAACTGTTCTCTCCACGTTTATGAATGTCCAGTCATACTATAATAGAAAAATACATAATTACAGTAACAGCATTGCATTCAGATTTTTGCTTCAATAAAAGTATAGAAATGTTAGCAGTAAAAAGTCCGAGAAGTCAAAGTAGTCATTGTGAAGAACGGTTCCTTTCAGAGTGTTAAATTATTGATTCATTAACCTGTAAGAAGTATTTGTATTTCACCACATACTATTAGCTAGTTTACACTCTAACAATGCATCACATCTTTGCATGGAAAAGCTTCTTCTGCAAAGGAACTTGTAACTCCAGCTGTCAGATAACTGTCGTGCAGTAAAAAGTACAAGATTTCCTCTGAAATGTAGAGCAGGAAAAGCAGAGAAAGTCTCACTGAATGGAATCTGGACTGGAGTTCTGCAGGAAACGGACTTGCAGTCCTTAAATAAGCTTCAGTGGTAATGTGGCATAAGGACGTTTCTTGATACCAATGAGATGTTTGTGTCTCCTCAGGTTTGTATGAGTTTGTGATACCGGAGGACTTAGCGATTGGAAAAGCAGGCGGCAAGGTGAAGGCCAACGACAGAGACATCGGCGAGAACGCCAAGTCGACGTACAGCATCATCGAGGGAGACGACCGAGGCATGTTCGAGATCTTTACAGACACACAGAGTCAGGAAGGGATTCTCCGACTGAAGAAGGTGAGAACTGGACCGCTGGCCTTGTCCTGTTTCATCTGCTGTTGCTCTCTATCTCCTTGAAATTCACCAACAGCTTCTTTAAGCTGCACTCTAAAGAGGCGACTGTTCGAATTTAAATAGCCAGAAATCCTGAAAGTTGACTTGCGCAGAGCATGTTTGTTAACCAACCTGAGAGGTCTGAGATGCTTTATACGACAAGAAACCAAAGGGATGTTAAAATCACACAATCTGACCTTGGCAAATCCAGCTTTCTCCGCATGGTTTGCTCTCTAACTGTTGTTAAGGAGACACTTTTGTGATTCACACTTAAGTACTTTTCATTTCTGCAAGTGGTGCATTTGCCACTTTTACCATAAATGGAAACAGGTTGAATCAACGTCTCAATGAGAGAGGTGAGACTCTGCTTAATTGCAGTCTCGCTTTGTAATTTAGGCTGATAATAAAGTATTTTCATGACTGCTGTAGTCTTAATGGTTTTAGCTCAGTGCAAGGTAGGAGGCTAAACCCTCATTATATCTTAGGTGCAAGTTCAAGTTGATTTATTTATACACCTCTCCCTCATAAAACGTTTGTCAAAGGTCTTTGCAAAAAAAATTAGCCTGCCTAAAATTAACTTGTCAGCAATGAGTGAGATGAAACAAAGTCAAACACGACACGCAACAGCAAGAACGTAGCAAACTTATCTGTCCTACATCGCCCGGCCCGGCCC
>OMLF01003489.1:10314-47126 GCA_900302615.1 Holocentrus rufus | reverse complement strand
ACCCCCCCCAGCCTCGAAAGGCACTCTAGCATAGATACTGTATATGCCCTCAGTGACACTTGGGACGCAGACAAGACGGCTTCCTCAGACAGCTCATTCTCTACCTTTTCCCTACTTCAGTGTTTCACTGATTACAGCTTCAGAAACTCTGAAGAAACAAGACAGAAATTCTTTCTCTGTGAAGCAAAAGATTATAGGATAGATCAAAGCGTGGGGGAAAAAAATGTAACGTTCAAAGTCATAACTTAGGTATAAATCATGAGGTGTTTGAACTGATTTGCCACAGTCAGAATAATGAATAGGAAATGTGCTGTACACTTCTGAATTCATAAAGACAATGAATGAATGAATATCTTGTAATTCATGCTTTACAATTCAGGCCATTGGCACCATTCCAACAATACTGCTTCCTCCCCACCGACACATTTGTTGTCCCAAATTCAGATGACTGGAATCTATACATTCCTATGGGAATTAGCAACATGCCAGTGGAGGGAGTGTGAAAGCACGCTGTGCGTGGGTGTGTGTGTGTTTTTTGTCGGGATCCCTTTCCCTGGCAACATCTGAATGGACTGACCAATGGTGGGGCTGTGGGGAAAGTGTGCTGACATGTCAATGAGTTTTAGTCAGTTCAAGCCCACTGTTGGTGGGTTGAAGTGGCTATACATAGATCTGGAAAGGTCTGATTTCAGGTCTCATTCATTTAGAAGAACTTATCTAATATAGGTGGAAATTAATACAGTTTTCATTTTTGGAAGATTTAAAGTAGTATAGAACCATGATGGAAAAAAACCCAGATCAGGGCATTGATTAATTATTTTTCAAGGTTGATATGAAAATTTTCTGATGCCAAAAGTTGTTGAGCAATTGAATTTTGAGTTGAATTATTATCAAGTGGATTAGAGTCAATCCTTTATCACATGTCTACATCTCAATAAAAAGAAAGCAGTCCAAAAAAAAAAAAAAAATCACTCCCCTGTAGAGCTTCTTAACGCTAACAATGGAGCCACATAGAAGAGGGATAGCTGGCCTCATTTAGAGCTAAAACCTCATCTATTGCCCATTGTCCTCAACTCAAGCAGAAGAGTCAGTCTGTATTTTGACCACCAGGGGGCGTATGAAATGGAGCTTCTCTATTCTGGCTGAACAGGGCTGCCAAGCTGGCAGTAAGTGGGACACAACCCCCCACAGCTGCGCCTGTGCGGGGTCAGGGCTTCTTTTGCCTATCAACACGTATTTACTTGGGTCGCCATAACAACTTTTTGATGACAAAGACGGGGGAGGAGGGCGTGGGGTAAGAGGATATGGATGGAAAAGGCCAAAGGAAGCGTGGGGGCTCATGCCATGAGGGTGTGAGCATCCTGCCGACAGATAATATTCAAGGATGACATCACCGAATTTAATTATCACATGTAAAACGACGAGATATTTTGTACAACTTTATTTCACTCATGAGTCATCACTCCCCTCTTCAACAGTGTAAAATCTTTTAAAGACTGCTAGTATTGACTTAAAATTGTTGCAGAAAATTCCTTCATGACATATCTGAAAGTAGAAAAAAAATACAAATGAGACAAGCAAATCATACTGACTCATCACATAAAAGAGTTCAGCTGGAACAAATGCAATCATCACCATCATGATGTGGACGATGACAAAATATCTAGAAACTAATCCCAATTCAGTGTTTTTTGGTGTTTGAACTTAAAACATTGTTGAATTTCAATTTCCCAACCCAAAGAGCCATATGCTGGCCATGGTCTCACTGACCCTGTAGCCTGTTTTCTATTTACTGCCAATGGGGCACGTACACAATTTGCTTCCTTAATGACATAAAAACAAAATTTGCTACTTTCCTGCCTTGTCTGGGAGACTCAATGTTATTCTAGACTGAGCTGTCAAATATGTAAGATAACATTTTTTTTCATGAACTTTCTCTAATTTAGTGGATTTATTTCCCCGTGTTGTCTGTAGAAATCATGTAACTCATACTGACCAGCTGAGGTGAAATTGGAAAAGGCACAAGCTCTTTTTGCTCAGCCATTTTTTCACTTGCTATTATTTCTGCCATTAATTGAAATTAGCCATTTCATGACTATAGCAAACAAAACTAGAAATCCAAATTATAGGTCTATATTTCTTACAACTTGCATAGAAAACTGATTAACAAATGCTAAAATAACGGATGTGTTTCTTTGTCATTGGTTTACATGAAATGTCTTTGACTGCTTGCAGGAAAATGAATGACAGCTTTATCGGTTTCATGCTGACTTCTGGACCCGACTTGGCAATGCTCAACATAAATTCCAACACAGCAAAAAATTAAGACAAAACAATTAAATAAAATTTAACCTAAAAATCACAGTTACAGTCCTAAGCTATATAATTACTCACAGACTGACAACACTCACAATGAGACCAGCACGGTAACAATCAGCAACTTGTGTTCATGAAGCAATCGACACGGACATTCTGCTTCCTTATAGGAGGTGAAGATGGAAAGTTTGGAGATAGCGTCTGTTTTCAGAAACATCTTCGACCAAATATACTGCAGCGATCTTATCAAATTCTGCCCAGAATAAGGCGACAAGTACATTCATGTTTCTCGTTTGGTAGAGAAATGAAACTGGGAGTTATTGGGCAGCAACTCAGGGAAGCGGAAACAGCCAGCTTCATGTTAAAATCCTGTTTGTCATTCAGAGACAACTAAAAAAAAAATTATAGATTCGCAAAATGATTTCGTGGTATAATGAGATTTCTTCCTATATTTCTCATGATTATACTATTGTCGTCTACATGTAGCATTTAGATGAAGCGGGGGTGATGATATATGATATACCACTGCCTGGTGCAAAACATGAAAAGACCTCTGCACATTTCCCTTTCATTTATTGAAATTAAGATAAATCTCAAAGACTGACTGACTGTAATCTCAGATTTATCAAATGATCTTCCAACCAAAGCACCTTAATTTCAATTTAATATTTTGCCTGAGACATGTGGAGTATTTTTTTTTTTCATGTTTTGCACCAAGCCCAAGTCTTCTCCACAACTATCACCAAAAAAATGCTCAGGAGTGCAAAAACCTGGTAAATATTACGGTCTACACACTTCCCATGAAAAGCAAAACAAACAGGGAGTGTGAGAGAGAAAATAAAAATAGTTTGTCCCTTGTCCATAAACAGTATGTGCTGCAGATGTGTGCGGTGGATAGAGAGATGGAGAAGATCAGTGCATCTTGTCAAGATTAAAGTCCGCGAGGGACAAAGTCTCTCTCTCTGCCCCAGAAGAAAGTGTCCCAGGTCGGCTGGGTTCGCTGGATGCAACCTCCGGCCTCCAGGTCACATGAGTATCCCATAGGACAGCAGTGTTTGGAGTCAGCACAGCATACAGCCTGTTGGGGGGAAAAAAAAACAGTTACATTCGACTTTCCAGGAGTCTGTTTCACAATCAGTTGCCACAAAAGGCTGAATGTGTTGGAAAGTCCGGGGGTTTCCAAAGCCACTGGGCTCCACATTGTGCTCATATATGGATCATGGAGAAAAATGGACTTATAAACAAGTCTGATCATGACCTTTACAACATGAAATGTCTCCGGCAGATACTACTTCAGCCTGTGACTGTCGTATTGCACATATACATCATGCAACCTCATTTTTCTACTGATGGGTATCGAGCAGCTCCACTGGAGCAAAAGGGGGTGAAATGGCAGTGTTACAGTATTATAACTTTACATTTATCCCAGTCAGTCTGAGGATGGATACCTGTGACCTTCCAGGCAAAGCTGCTTCATTAGGTTACTGCTATGCCTGTTGCATTCCAGATGTATCAGCAATAAGGCTAGACTGAAACTGAAAACAGATTCCTGTAACCTTGTGGTGCCGCAGTTTGTCCTGAAAGACAAACAGCAGCAGCAGCACACTGCAGCCAACAGCAGGCTGACTTAACTTAATGCATAACATCTTTCTGACTATTTCAGGTTTTAAGGCTTTTTTAATTGACAGATTGATCATTATTGTATGTGCATTTTCCACTACTTAGTTTTTATATAATACAATCCTTTTGAATAAATCCCATGAGATGTGATTCACTGCAGCTGTCCCTCCAGGCTTGTGAAAAACACTCAAAGACAAATGCTGTAAAATAATGAAACTAAACAAAATACAACACAAGCGCATGGTGGGATCGGGTGTTCAACAAGGCAGAATAATAGAAGTGGCTACACTATTGGCTATAGCGGCCTACCGAGCTGCTGTGGAGCATGTGACACACTGTTCACTGGTCACATTATCCACATTCCACAGGACAGAGCCAGAAGAGACACCATTGAAAATTAAATCAACATAGAATGTTTACCAAATCCTTTTTCACAAGAAAATTATCAAACTATGTCAAGCGCTCATGTGAAGTCTGGGTGTTACATATGCAGATAGACTGATAGGCTATACCTTGGGTGAGGGGCAGCATGCCCACTCTGTGGCTGAGGTCTTGCAGCACGTGTCTCGCCTGGGGCAGTGAAACGTTCCTGTGCTATCACATGGTACGTCCTCATCCTCGGCGCGTCTCTGCTTGGATTCTCCCACTTGGCTCAGAGGGACGGTGCGGAGCAGCAGATCGAGGCCCTTTTTCTCACAGGTTCCAGTCTGCATGTTGCATGTGTAGCCCTGAGGGCAGCAGTGCTCGTGGTCCTCACAGCACACCGCCTGCGCACGAGGAGAGAGGATCAGACAGGATCTAATGTCGGATGAGATATACGAATTTAATATTGTTGGTATAATTCAGAAGTGAAGCCATTTAACAGACAGTGCCACTGCAAGTCATTGTGCCTCCTGAAAGGGTTAATTTGTACAAAACCATGATGGTGGTTACGATTTGGCAACAGGAGAAATGTCTCAGTGAAAAGCAAATTAGGTGAATTATAGCTGTCCATAAGTGTGTTTCATCTCGTGCTGCCAACAAAAGAAATGCCAGATCACTAACTCTAATTTACATTTGGCTTGGGTTTTAGTTTTACATGCTGAAACCCAATCCAAACCATGAGCTTGAGGGAAACAATGTGTAATACGAGCCGACGCTTAAGGTGAAAGGGATTTTCCAGGTTTCTAAGTAGGATTTTTAATTCATCCCGAACCAAAAAAGCTCTCGAACCAGTGTTTTGGTTTTTGAGATATTAGAAGTAGTATTTATTAGAAATCCTTGTGGAGCTCAAAATCATGTCCTTTTGAATTAACAATATGTTGTGTTGACCATGCTGCATGTGAAATTACAGGAAAATGTTTTAAACTCCACTGACTTGTATTACTATTGTTAATAACTGCTCAGAACCTTTGCCTCTTGGATTTCAAAAACCAAAACATCAGTACAAGTTCTTTTTAGATGGAATAAACTGGCTTCTATTTCATAATGAATCAGAGAGGCTTCCTTAAAACCTATCTTTATCGTTATAAAAATTCCTCCCCTTAATTTAGGCCAACAGTGCAAATAACGAGCATGCATTTTCAAAGCCAAAAGGAGAGGTGTCAGAGGTGTCACACAGTTACTCACATACACAGTCTTACATCAAATTAACAACCTATTAAAAATAGAAAGTCAGCGCCGCACCTTGACCAGAGGGCAGCAGCCCCATTCTCCTGTTGGCAGCTTACAGCAGGTCGTCCCAGAAGCACAGCTGCTCTTGTCGTCACATTTGACGTCTGCCACGGTGCCAGGCAGGGTCAAGGCGCTCTGTTTGGTGTACCAGGGGATGACATGGAGGCCCTTTGAACAGGAGGATCGGTGGGGGTCACAAGTGTAGCCGCTGGGGCAGCAGTGGTCTCCCTCAGCACAGCAGACGGCCTGAGGAGCAGGAAAAGGCGCTGGGATTCTTTCATTTACAAATTCTCAACAACTACAACCTGATCACCAATCACACGCACTGCATGATGAGCATTTTCTGATTTTTTTTTTTTTAGTGATCAGCTGCCTCCCAAGCATTTCTTGCCACGAACAGCTTCACGGGACTCTGAAAACTAATCACTCGAGTGTAGAGGTTGACAGTGGGTTAGCGCTTGAGATGGCTGCCTGAACCAGATGGGACCCGACTGTTCCTGATGAAAATTTCCTGACAGAATTTTCAAGTATACAGGCTGTGACAGGTCAGATTTTTAGGATAAACTTAGACTATAGGACAGGATTAGGATACACTACTATGTCCTTGTGGGGAAATTTGTCTTGGACTCCATGAGCAGCAGTGTAAAAACAGACCAATTAATAATCTACAGTCAGATTCAAAATATCAGACCCAATTCAACCTGTATCTCTGAAATCATGAGTGAACTGTTACCTTTGGCAGAGGGCAGCACCCCCACTTCTGGGCCTGGTTCATGAAGCAGCAGGTAGTGTCCTTGGGGCAGCTGGTGTGGGCGTCACACATGTTCTTGGCGGGCCGAGGTGCAGCGGCAACAGCCTGGACGGGCTCACTCTGCAGGGCGGGTATCTTCCGGACCCACGGGAGGCTGAGGTCACCGGGCTTGTCGCACGTCTGCTCGGCCACGTTGCATTTGTAGCCTTTGGGGCAGCAGTGCTCGTGGTCATTACAGCACACAGCCTGGGACGGACAAAAATCAATAGCTTAGGTTATAGCTAGGTTTTCAATTCTGCAGAAATGTGATCTAAGAAGGAGACAGAGATTTCAAACAAGAAGACAAAGTAACATACAATGCAGCACTGAGATTTTCTTTGTCTGAAAAATGAATTTGCTTTGATCTTTGGGTTTATAATGGGAGTTTATTATGTCAGAATAAATGGAAAGATTAGAGACTGATCAGAGATCACCAGATTGTCTGATCTCCTACAATAGCTTTCAGTAAACTCAGGAAACATTTCTTCTTCCAGACTCATATTATAAAACCTTTGGCATGACAGGGTTGCCTGTGTTCCACTATTAAAAAATAAAGCGCAATTACAGTTGACATTTTTACTTAATTGACCTGACTCCACATCTAAATTTCAAAAAAGGAACAATACCCTTAAACCATTGGTATTTTAAAGGAACAGTTCACCCAAAATACAGTCAAATAAAATACAATACCAACAACCAATATCCATCCAGCCCTCTTGTATTACGTTGCTGGGGACAGGGAGGACCATGACAGACTGGAAACCTCATCAAACCACACAGAAACTACATAGATGGACTAACTACACCAGAAAGTAGTGGGAAAATATCTTCTTTTGGGGGGATTCTGGGTGAACTTGTTCCATAGAACATCCCTGCACTCTCCTTTCATACATTCAATATACTGTATGCTCTTTCACATTGGAGGAGATACGGACTTGAGGTAGGGGACAGCAGGCCCACTGCCCAGAGCCCTGCTTGCAGCAGGTGGTGCCGCCCGGACACATGGTTTGCCTGTCGCATTTCTCATTCGGCTCCTCCGTGGACAGGGCAGACACCTTTTCCACCCAGGGCAGGGACGGCCTGGAGCCCAAGGGGTCCTCACAGACCCCGGCCTCCAAGTTACACACTGTGTTATGTGGGCAGCAGTGGACGTGGTCGTCACAGCAAACAGCCTAGGAGCCACACAGAAAACAGACTGGTGTCAAGCTAAATGTTGGGAAACATGACAGCACTTTGCTAGAAATACAGCTAAAAAAAAATAATCAAAATGATGGAGCTGGTTTCATTTAATTCAGTTCTCAAGAGCACTTTTTGTTTTTCCCTATGCAGCTTCAATGATGTGACAGAGATGAATGACCACATAACTCATAACATAAAGAAATCTTTTTCCTCATAGTAGAAATGTTGGAGGGAACAGTTGATGTTCATGATGTGATGTTCATCTGTGTCTGATTCAGTTGGTTGTGTGTCGAACTGGGTCATTAAACACAACATCCTTGTGTATATCACCAAAGCACATTTTATTGTGGACGTAATAAAGCTTTAATAGAGAAATCTATAACAACAATAAAGCCCCTCCCTACTGAAACACTTACCTAGCAAATTCTTCAATTTATTTATTTGGTCTGAAATTAACTGCAAGAATATTTGATCCGGTGCCTGTGATCAATAAATATGTGTTTCGAGGGCATTTGAGGGGTTTATTTGTTTGTGCTTATTAGCCTGGTTCAAAACAAGAGAGAGAGTTCTAAAAAAACGTATCTGCTTTCTACAAGTTGAACTCTTAAGGAATGAACGTGAATATAAATCTACCTAAGAATATGGATGTGCAGCAATTCATGGATTAAAAAGACAAAATGCTACTGACAAAATGCATCATCAGAGGAGCAAAGTAGGCCTGACATTTGCTCTATAGAAAAATGTGCAGGTCTTTTATGTAGCTTTAGCCTTCACGCCTATTTTTTTCCTCTGATGTGCAGCATTTCCCAAATAGTTTTCCAGCAGTGTTGGTTGCAGGTGATTTACTGTAGCTTTGGTTCACATTCATCAAGGTTTGAGGTCGTTGTTTGAATTCTAATGTGAGTTGCAATCCTAAAACTATTAGTGTTCGCATTCTTCATTTTGATTTATGTGGAAATTCAAATCACTGACCCTGGACATCTGTGTCCTCCAGGGGAAAATGCGCTCTATCATGTGTTTACTTGGCCCACCTCCGCTCAAAGAACAAAGAGGGAACAGCGGAATCCATCCGTAATTAAACCGAGCAAAAATGTCACCCGCGCAGCGCCCTCCTACCTGGGGCAGAGGACAGCAGGCCCAGTCTCCAGTGGGGGTCTTGCAGCAGGTGGCTTTTCCTGGGCACGATGTGGATCTGTCGCACTTGGAGTTATCGGTCAGCAAGCTGAAGGCGGGCACTTTGCCAAGCAAGGGCATCATAGCCTTGCCTGAGGGATCATCGCATGTGGAGGCAGCCAGATTACAAATGGTACCATGGGGACAGCAGTGCAGGTGGTCCTTACAGCACACTGCCTACGAGGAGGAGCAGGGAGATTGTAGTAGAGATAGAAAATATTGACAAAACCCTATTACATATAAGCACGGCTATTATTTTACATGATATTGTTTTGCAGCAACGGAAACAATGTCAAACCAAAATACAATGTTTCTGTGGGTACATGCAGGATTTTCTTGATGATGTGCAACCTGATCTGCAGGCAAGCTATTCTATACAGTATCTTCAACCTTCTTTGGAAAGGACATTTAACATTTGCACTGATCAAGAATTCTTTGATTTCTACACCTAACAGCAGGCAACAAAATAAATTTCCCCAAGCGTAACTGAACAACCATCAGATCAACCCTCTGTACAGAGTGTACTTGCAGAGACCATGGCCACAGCTGTGACCTCCATGAGCTACATGATAGTTACATGTCATAAAACTGCAACTACAAACAAGAGAAACAGCCATGATCTAAGAAATCAGGTCATGCACTGAGCAGTGCTGTGGAGCTAGATAAAGGGTCAGTGTGTCTGTCTCATTCACATGTTATTCTGCTAGTACCTTAGGCAGGGGACAACAGGCCCACTCCCCCTGTGACGTTTTGCAGCAGGTGTTTCCTTCAGCGCAGGCTACAGAGTCGTTGCAGGGCACGTCACCCACTGAAAGATAAAGAGAAAATTGTTATCTACTGACCTAGAATGACTAATCTAAAAAGATGAAAGCAAGTTCCTCTTAAAGGGGAAGACAAATCCATTTGGAGCGCGCCGGTGACAACTATGTCACCCTGACCTGTATTCTGTACTGCCACGGGTGCTGTCACAGCAGCAGGGATCTTAATGGCCATGGTGGTCTCTCCCTGCGCTGTATCACAGGTGTTGTGGACCAGGTCGCACTTGGTGTCTGCAGGGCAGCAGTGGAGGTGATCTGAGCAACACACCGCCTGGAGGAAGGATTCAGGTGAATGAATAATCGTCTGCTGCCTGGCTTCACTTCAGTACCAGAAAAGTGTCAAAGTTTCATCGACAATATGAGGATTTATAGGTTGCAGTGTCATAAAACTACTCCAATGTATTAGTTATACAACAAGCTATGTACAGGTTTACAGCACAGAGGTGAATCTATAATCTTCTATACAAGCGGAAAAAGACATTTGATTAATGTCCACTAAACAAGCGCTCTTCAGCTGAAAACTGGCTGGCATTTCCTGCTGACTGCTGAGTGAATGCAGTGTAGTTTTAAGTCATCACTACAGCACTGAGTCACTGTGCTGGCAGCAGGGAAGAGACTAAAATGGAAAATTCAATCTTGGCCTCAGCTGCATCTTGAAAATTTCCATCCAGACCAGGATCAAATCTTATTGTGAGGCAAAATGTGGCTGGAGCTCAAAAATAGTATACTTGCTAATTACAAATTGCAAATAAGAGTATTTTTATGATGGCAGCATCACAATGATGCCATGATCATCAGTCAGTCAGGAATGAGACACCTCAGGTCTTGCAATACTGGATTAATGAAACAAAGTAAAAGTCATATCATTTAGAAATTCTAACTTTAACTCTTCACAATAAATCTGAATCCCCTAAAATCCAACAATGTGAGACTTATTGGGTCAAAGTGGGTCCTGTTTGGCTTCAGCAGGTTAACTGACACTCACATTGGGCATAGGACAGCAGCCATAGGTGCCGTTGGTCATCTGGCAGCATGTGGTCTCATCAGGACACGTCGAAATCTTGTCTGGACACTCAACTGTCAGGAGGAAGAACCGGAACAGACAAGGAACACAATGCTCATTACTTTTGATATTGATACAAAATCTGTGAAAGTGCATTTAGTCTCAAAATTAACATGAAAAGATGCTATAGATGAAAATGATTCAGTTTCTCTTACTGAACCTTCTCACCATCATTGGGGAGAGCAGGGATCTTCTTGGTCAGCGGGACCTGCGCCTCACCAGACGCAGGTCTGCATATCTCCTGCTCAAGGTCACATGTCGTGTTGCCAGGGCAACAGTGGAGTTGGTCACTGCAGCACACGGCCTGTTCATGATTCAGATGTGAATCATAAATCAAAGAATGAAACTTTGTTAGTTTGGGACTTATTGTGTGTTTTTCCAAACAGAAGGTGTGTCACACACAGTGCAAAAAGATTTAATAGCCACTTTCCAGAGCCCTCAGTGCACATACTATTGCTGCAACTGCTTTGCAATATTGTTGCCTGGACTTGAGTATAACAAGGAGCAACATTTGTGTATCTGTGAAATGCCAGCAACAACTGTGTGTGAAAAATAGGGGTGTAACGATTCACTGACGCATCGGGCTTAATGTGTAAGACGTGGCTACATAGATTCAGACGGCCTGCATCGGTACAAAACTATAGTGAATCATAGATAAATCTGTGCAGCACTTAGTGTATCAGTGCATCAGAAGGTGAGATTCACACCCCTAGTACCAAAATATTGTGCATCAAAAGGCTGCACGATACATCAATGACACACATGCACCAAAAAGGGGTGTGAATCTTTGGCTTGACATACTAAAGTGTAAAACGAACAGGAAACCAGTTAGGGAGAGTACTGATAAGATGGGATGGGTGGAGGGGTGGGACTGTTCAAAAATTTCTTCAGGTTTTATTTGATGATCTGATTTACGCCCATTAAGGCAGCAAGAGGTCACCAGTAAAGATGTTTATCCCAGGAATCAGAAGTCATGGGAGTTCATTTCATGGTGTCTTTAAACCATCTGTGCAGATCACAGTCCAAAACTCACCGCTTTGTGTTATTTTTATCTCTGCCAGAGGTTATGTTTTTTTGGTCCTTGGTTTGTCTTTCTATCAGCAAGATATCTCAAAAACTCATGAGCGGATTTCCATAAAGTTTGGTGGACAGATAGGACTTGTGTGGGGAATAATTTATTTGATTTCGGTGGTTATTCTGATCTGGGATTTCTACCACTATACGGTGACCATTCAATTTGAGCGCCGCACACAATGCCTTTTGCGTGTACAGAAAGTTGGACAATTGTTGAATTGCTGGGGGATATAGCTGGAATCATCACAATTAAAATCTGCATATTTTTAATACAATGTATGGAAAATTACTATTTCTGTCTAGTTTTAAAGGTTATTTTTGCTCTTGAGAAAAAGATGCAGAGGACAGTCAACTTTCATTATGTGCCTGTGTGAATGAGAAAGTGCATCACAAGATCGCACAACACAGGCTATGACCGCTTGCAATTGTGAAGTTTGCTGTTCAGAGGAATTAATTCTCTCTGCCTCGTGATTCCCAGCTCAGCTCTGAAATACCTCCTGCATGTTTACACCAACCTACTGCTTTACATGACAGTGGGCCACGAGGAGAAAATTATGGGTTATCTTTATGTAACAGCACTCTCATTTCTGCAATTGTTTCTATAATTATGATGTGCAGGATAAATTATATGGTAAATTATGAGTTGTTATCCACAGTGTTTCGAGTCAACACGTACGCCACCGTCTTGCTGCTTCTGTCTTTCCACTTCCGGCGTGATGTGTAGCAAGGGATGTGTTAGCCTTCCCAAGTCTGTCAGTTTTGAATCAATAAAGCCACCTTTCACAGTTAATTTTATTACAAGGACAGTGAGTTAGTGACTCAATCTCATCCATGCATGTATTGTTTATTTGGCTTGGGATTTATCCACGCTAGCTGGTATCTTTGCTATGGAGTCCAGCAACAAGAAATACAAGGACAACGGCAAAAACGAGTGGGGCATTTAAGGTCAATAAATAATGAATACTGTGTGAGGAAGGGAGAGGGAAATTAGATATCATATTTATAGGTCAGATTAATCCTGATTTATTGGAAGCTACCAGAACTAGCTGTATAACATGTAGATATTTTGTTGCTGTTTAATCATACTACAGTAAACAAGGAGCAGTAATTGTAAGTGTCTTGACATTAAACGACATCATTTATCTTATTTTACACTGTAATAATGTGACAGAGCCATATGTACCTCTGGGTAGGGGCAGCAGCCATAGTCTCCACTGGTTAATAAACAGCATGTGGTTTCATCTGGACAACTGCTTGTCCCACCGGGGCAGGTCACTGATCCGACACTAGCAGCTACAAACAGGGACCCTAAAGAGAAATATGGTCATTAGATATTACTGCAACATGGTCAGCATACAGTGATTGCAAGACAGACAGATTTGAAAGATGTTCACTGTTTTGTTCATTCTTTTTGTGTGAGGTTTCTGAAGTCGCTCCTTAGCCAACAACAGGACAGGGTTTTGGCAAAGACCTCACAATACAATATGTATCACAATACATGGTTGCTGAAACAATTTGCATCACAATATATTGCAATACTCTACAGAATTGACTGAAAATGTGTAAATACAGCTTTAAATACAACCTGCTGCATAACATCTGGACAAACTAATGAATTGTACAAGATATTTTACAATAAATTGGATGACAAACTGAACATTTTAATTCAAAATTACTATTCCAGTTTATTAACAGAATTAACAAAATGCAATTAACACAGCACTTACTGCAGAACACACCATGAAAATGAAGTGCATATGGCACATAACGATACAAGGGGCTGGAGAATCAATAAAGTGCTGGGAAAAATAATATCACTTAATGACAAAAAGGTTTGGCATCAAAATGGGGGAAATCATGTCATTTGAAAGTGCTGTGTATCCAATTAGGCTCTTCATATCCAGATAATAATGAACTTCATTTAAATATGGAAGTTAATTATCTCTACTTCAGCCACATATTCACTGCATTATTCAACAGCCAAAATAATAGCCAACACATGAAAAAATAGCCGACGGCAGAGCTGACAATAAATGTGTTGCATTTTGTCTCAGTGATGATTTATTTTTAAAAGTTAGCTTCATGAAAGGAGCTAAATTTTCCTGTTAAGTGGAATATTTTTCTTTTTTATTCATTATGCCCTGGGTATACTAGTTGTTGTTTTGTATGTTAATCCATCCCTGCAAGCTGCCCAATAATAACACATAATAATACACGACACCCCACCTGGCTTGTTCTCCCTCCTTCGGGCAGGCAGTTTCTCCAGCATGGGAAAGGCCTCTTGTGTAGGAGACACACATTTTGAGTGAGTAAGGTCACACTTTGTTCCTTCAGGGCAGCAGTGGCGCTTATCCTCACAGCACACCGCCTGTACAGAGGGGAAAAACATTCTGCCACTTAGGATACCCTTGAGTAAGGCGCACCGTTTTCTGCAGATAACAGAAAAGTGCAGAGGCACAATGTAAGTGCTGACAAACGCTGAGCTTTACAAATGTAAGACAAGCACAGTCAAACAGAATTCTGTGCTTTCTCTGTTAGAAAATTAATGAATAAATTTGGATGCCAAATTAATAATGTAATGCAATACTGTATCAAGATTTTATTTTCCAGGATAAACAACTGTAGAATTTTAAAATATGTTCATTTCAGTTCATTTCAAGCTCATTTCATTTTGAACAGTTGAACATCTGTTATGCTATAAATCTAAGTGTCCCGATTAACATTGTTCCACTGTTAACACTGAACACTGCAACCAATCACAGCTGATGTGCAGCATAAACTGTATCCGTCTCTGTTTACATCTCTGTTATTCCTGACTTGAGCATGCATGGGCTCAGAAAAGGATGAAATACAAATGTTGCTGGCAGGAGAAAAAAGTAGCCTCACATTTGAACTTCACATTAAATGCCAAAAACATAAAAAGTAGCTGTTTTTCATCTGGTCAAACAATGGGTACGAATAAATTAAACCAGGGATGATAGAGAGGTAAATATTTCCTTGGGATGACAAGAATGAAGTAACTTTTTCCTACAGGTCACAATAGCTGTTCTGTTTGAGGGTAAAAACAAGCATTATATTACACAACACAATATGTGGTCTAGAATAAATAAATAAAAAGCTGAAATCTAAATTTTTTTTATATAATAACAGGACCTCCAAATGACAGCTGGTTATGTATGAAAGCGGATGGCAGAGTAAAGACATTTACCATCCATATAAAAAGTTGACTAGTGTTTGGCTGGAGGCTAGTTCTTATTTCTAACTCTGAATTAAGCATTAAGGTTATAAATAACTTTCAAAGAAGATACTGCAGCGGAATGAATTTTTCAAGCACTGGATGTTTGGGGTTTGTGCCATGCCGGTGGCTCTACATGAGACAGTTGAATGCAAAGTGTTTAAGTATGCGTGAGGATGTGTGTGAGGGTGTGCTCATGCGTGTTACCTTGGCCAGGGGACAGCAGCCCCAGGAGCCGTCAGGAAGCTGGCAGCAGGTGGTGTCGTCCGGACACTCAGACTCCTGATCCGGACAAATGACTGCCTTTACTCCCTCCTTGAACTGGAAGCGTCACCGCCCATGCATACCAATGACATCAGCAGACATCGTTAGAAAAACGAAAATGGCAAGATCACAGGTGTGTTTAGTACTATCAAATGATTTATTGATGTGGAATTAAGAGAAAACAGATTTTAGACTCCATCTTTTACATGCAGCCAACATTAGCAAACTACAAAATATCAAGTTTATGTCACTCTTTCCACGATGCCATTTCAAGTCTATAGTCATTGAAAATCAGTTTAACAGGGAACAGGAGAGTTTTTGTCAGGCAAAACTACATTTAGACATAAAATAAGTTTATCAGGAATGCAAAACAGAATGCTGAATCTTGTCAGTGGTGTTCTTTGACATATTTCTGAAATCCTGCAACAGGTTTTGACAAGATTTCAAGGAGCAAAGGGATTTGAACCAAACTAAAGCATAAAGGATCATGTTAGAAATTCAAGTCAGTCAAAGTTTGAAAAATGTCAAAACAGCACTCCTACTCGAGCAGAAATATGTTTATATTCTGTTATATTTTCGTTGATGTTTTTTCCTCTCATTTCTAGTTGTTTATTACATGAGATGTAACGATACCAAACCAGCAAATACAATGGGATGATTATGTCATTTTGATTTACAGTCCTGTAAGCAAGACTGCAACTTTGTTTGCTTCAAGTATTTAAACAAAGAGGCTACATTAGAAAAGGAGCACAGAGTTACAGAGTAAGGGATCAAGCTCAGTCAATACGACTAATACTAAAAAACCCTGAATCAGCCTCACTGAAGTCATATCGCGTAGCCACCCTGCTCTGATGAAAGAAGACATAGGCAGCAAACAAAATGCATATCTCTTTTCTCCGATTTCTCCAAACAATGACACTTACATGTCCAAAGGTTAAAGTCAAGGAAACCCTGGCTGCCAAAATTCTGTGTATCATTGACTGCAGTGCAAAGATTAACAAATATATTTCTTATGTAAGGTGAGTCCAATAAACTCTGATGAAACAGCGAAAAAGACAATGATGAACGAGCGATGAAGGAATATTACCTGAGGGACTAGCATGTGGTGTTGGGTGGGGAGTCTCCTCACCCAGGGCAGTGAAACCGTTTTATTGACGCATTTGGAGTGGACCAGATCACACACCGTCCCCTGGTAGCAGCAGTGGAGGTGGTCTGAACAGCACTCAGCCTACAGGTGGTTTCAAACAGGGGACACAGTTACTGAACCTCTTTAGAGTTAGCTAGTTATGTGCAGTTGAAGATTATCATTTGCATTGAGTCGAGTTATTCTAAAATGTGATTTCAAGTAAATAAAGCCATAAGGAAGAGGCTATCTGTTCATTTGTGTCAATAAAGTTTAGAGTAAGCGTTATAATATCAGACAACCAATCCATCAATATCCAATATCCATCAATATGTGGTATCACTTTTAAGTTACATCACCCAGCATTCATTCATTCACTCATTCACACATCTGATTGGTAACTCACATTTGGTAGGGGACAGCATCCGTATCCTCCAGCAGGGTTCTTGCAGCAGGTGTTTTTCTCCTCACACATGCCACCATCAGGACAGATCAGTGCTGTGCTCAGGCCCAGCAGAGCCAGACACAAGATCCCCATCTGCAGGGTCTGAGGTCCACGAAGAAAAAAGAAAGAAAAAAAGAAAAAAAAAAGCTGAGCTCATGTGACTTACATTCAATAAACTGTATCTTATCTCCTCGGTGTCTGTGTTTGCCTGAGAAGATTATTTGTCCTGGTTGGGATAAACTGATAAATCAATGTGGTGATGCAGAACAAAGATGTGTGTGTACATCAGGTCAGCGGCATTCCAACGGATAGACGGGGTTTCCAAACTAAAGAAAACCAAACCTTTGCCACAAGGTTCATGTCCTCTTTATGTATGCACAGCACTCATATCTCAGGTATTTCATGTCTTTATTATCAATAGCACCAACCGGTTACTATATACAAGCTTGATTTTACTGTAGGGTATCAGGATTCATAAACAGCACTGACAACTGGAAATTAGCTGTGATTACTACTTTGTGGAAGTCTGATAAGTTAACAAAGCGTTACATAAACATGTCTCATGAACAAAATCCTGGAGAGGGAAGCAAAAATTGCACAATTTCAGATAATGTAGTGTCTCGTCCAGAGGCAAGTTATTGTGTACAACAATTTACGGTCAATTTGGGGGATGACCTAGTGGTTAGAAAGATTGCTCCTTAATCAGAAAAGTTAGTTTCAAACTGTGCTAGCAAACATCTGCCATGCTGAAGTCTCCAGAAATTTTCCTCATGGGAGAAATCCAACCCAAGAAAGGAGAGATGGGATTATTATCGTTTTATCAGCTAAAATATTCAGACTGTGATCCAGACATCTGTATAGCACTAAATACCTCTTACCATTGTAACCAGGTGTCTGTGATGGAGGCAGGAAATTTATTTCAGCTGTTATTCAAAACTGGAACTGCCAGGCATACTCCCTTTGTAGCCTGAAACAAAAATACACCATAAAAGTAGGGGGAAAACATTTAAATCAAGTAACTAACTTTGTAGTAAGGCATGAGAACTGGTCGCAAGAAAAAAACAAACTTTATCTGCCTGAATCTCGCTGTCCAGACGTTTAGTTACACAGCAAAAAACTGCCAAGCCAAGTTAGCTTAGCTGGCTAGGTGGCTAATAATACTGCTAGCTAACCTGCTAGTTTGAATCACTTAGCGGTGCGATATTTCTGTCCGAAAATGAAGAGCCTTACTCCTTACCTTGTAGGTCTGGTAATATCTCCAAAATATCGCATATATGTCTTTTGATGTATTAATTCCTGCTTAAAACATTCAGCTGTCCAAGGCAATTGTGATAGTCTGACTAGCAATTTTTCCCTAACACAATTGAACAATCACATGACATGCTCATCATGTGACTTTGCTGCTTATCCCGATCTGCTTTTAAAGGTACATTACACACATCACAAAGAGTGGGTCAGGCATGAATTCATGCAAGGCACGGATCATTAAAGCTTACATTTCACCGTGCTCCACAGCCGATAGGTATGTAAAATTGCTTTTTCAACACAGAGACACATTGGTCCCACGATCTCCCATTTGATCAAATAAAATCATAAAAACGGAAACTACTGTGGAAACAAATTTATTTCTATTTTGTCTCATGTACAGAAAGAGTCAATTTACAGTTTACAAACAACTGACCAGGTTTATGAAGCAAATGATTTTCCACACAGGATGTAGGCCTACAGTTGAATCCTCCTGAGCCCATCAGAAACCCCACACCAGGAACAAAGCATATGTTACTGTGCATGATGTGTCCTCTCATAGCTTTAGTTCCTTCAGATCTCAGAACCTTGTGTAAATCAATCCTGATTGAATACTCTGTGAAACTGTCCAAACACAAATTCACAACATTGTCCAAGAACAACTCAATCTATTGGGAAAACATTTCTCAAGAAAACAAAAACCAGCAAGGAAAGCCACAATTGCACAACTCATAATTATGTCATATGTCAATTATGTCCAAAAGGTACATTTACAGCAGAGGACAGAACAGTTCAGTAGGAATTCTTTCATGGCTGTTATTCTTGATACTTTGAACTACATCACATTTTCAGTTTGCACTGTAGGCTACTGACACAAGCTTATGAACAGCAAGCAAATAATGAAAATGACCAACAAGTCAGCATGACTTTTTATACAGTCTTAAGGAATTCTGAGGTTTTCACTTCATTATCAACCTACCACTCTCCATGACAGACTACTGCAAAGAAAACAATTCTGATTCAAAAACTTTATTGTCTTTAAATTTTGTAATCTGTGTTGGTGGGCTGTTAAGAACCAATTCTTCTTTATGATATAGGTAATACAGATCACAGTTGTTATGCTTCATAGGCAGTGGTGATGCTAGTTACAGCGGGAGCGTGTTGGTCAGTATGTTAGTGTTGTAAACATTTACGACCGGAAGTGAATTTTGTTAGAGGTGGATTAAGGGAAACTCAGTGTATCTTAATCTAACCAAGTTCATTTGGCAACATAATTCAATGCATCAGTGCATCATATTTTGTGCCAAACATCCTAGACAATTTCAAAAAAGTTTCATTAAAAACACCCTAATCTACATATTACATGCACATACAGCATCATATACACATAAAATCTCATATAGTTCAAGTTCATTTACAAGTTTGGTGAAAAAGGATAGATACAAGAAATTATGAATTCAAGGACATAATAGGCGCAAAAAAGTCATCTTATCATCAATTTTGGCAGGCATGCTCCCCAGAGTGATGTGTGTTGTTGTTACTGCAATGCAGTGTGCTTATAAGTGCCCGCCAACCTTGATATGTTAGTTTAGGTGGCGTGATCATTCTCTTACTGCATTTTATAAAGGACCTGCATGCCTATCACTCAATCCTACGTGAAAGAAGGCACTTACAGGAGAGAGGTGGTACAGGCCCTGTCTAGAAACAACCCTTGTAGATCTTGATGGAATAATAAATAGGCTAAGCTTTAAGTAAGTGATGTTGTTGCTGTGCCATATCTGTTAAGACTTAACCAAGCCTTTTGGGGATTAGGGGTTGTCTATGCAGGAGCCCAAAGAACTGTGGGGGCTTTTGGTGCCTTCTGCTTGTTTCATTACATTCATATGCATGCAACCGTCCTATACCGAGTGGTCTTTCAAATGCCAGGGAGTCTATTTACACAACAGAAATCACAAAGAAGTCTCTGTCAGCCAAAAAAGTCTCAACAACAGGAGAAAGGCAGAAATGCATTATTTTGGCAGAATTGTAGATCACTACTATCCATGAACTAGACAAAAAGGATGACAGAAAGAGTTGAACATGATGACCAACATTTTAAATCATTACTATCTGTATAAGTAATTACAATACATGAACACAGTACAGGAGGAGGAAATCAAGTACATCCCTGAAGGAGCAAAATGCACGTCTCACGTTGGACTTCATAGTCAGCATGATCCATTGACAGGGGGCCGAAAAAACATTTTTACACTATAAGACCATTGATATTCTCCAGAAACAAAGAAACAATCAATACAAATGATAGTTTCTCTAGATATTTGGGTTTTGGGAAGCTGGCTCCTTTTGAGAAATCTTCAACTTTTTCTAGATATGATTTGGGAAAGAAGAGTAGCCAAGGAGACACAGGTGCACGTCTAAGGTCAATGTGGCTCAGTCCAGGGAGGGAAATTCTTATCCAATCCTTTAAGAGTCCATCATGTCCATATAAAATTGTCATTTACTTCCAAATACTGGATAAACTCTATCCATCATCAAATTATTAGTAAGTGCTTTATTCTTACAATTTATATTTTGCTCTCTAAAATGGCTATTTCCATAGTCAGCATATGCAGTGGCTCAGACATTGGTTCAGTGATGGATAGTTAACAAGATTCACAATAAATTGAATGGGTTTCAGTCTACAATAGATCATGTCAGTGAATAACAATGGGGTTAAATGACAGTGAGTTTATGAGAGTGATCAGAAAGTGCAACAGCACCTCACCAGAAACACAAAGATCAAATAAAAACCTGATCATTCAGTGAAGCATGGTTGTGCTTATTGTGATCTCTTTTGCTGAAATAACACTCTTCTTCCTAGTTTTTCATTTTTGATGTGGAAAGATTCCCCATTGTAAAGATTGTTAAAGGTCCAGTGTTGAGTAAGACGAGTTCAAAAAGCTTACTTCTTGGGGTGGAAGACCATGAGAGGCCTGTCTTCAATCTTCTGCCATGGGCTCTTTTTGTTCTCATCTTTGTCATCAGGATCATCTTCAGGACTGGTCATGGAATCGCGGCGATTCTCACTATTGCTGCTGCGGCTGCTGTTGACACGACTACGTCCTCTTCTGGGGATGGTGGATCCTCGGGATGAAGGGCCTTCATCCAAAAGAGGGGTGAGGGAATTCTCCTCAGGTGACACTGGGCGCCCCTCACTACTGCTGGGTTCACTGTGGTCTGGGTAGGCCAGCTTGGAATAGGTTTTTCCACCACTGCTTCCAACACCATGTCCCTTCCGTCCCCCCGTGCCCCAGCGGTCATCTTTCCCCTTACGGTTTGCTGTTGATTTGCGCTCCTGGGCTTCCCTAGGTGGCTCAAGGTTTACATCTCGGATGGTGCTGCTGGAACCACCCCCAAATCCACCACCACCGCCACTGAGGTCATTGCCAACATCTATGTAGGAGTGACGCACATGGGCATTAGCACGTCCATCCAGTGAGATGAACCACGCCCGTGGGTGCTGCTTCACACCCAGTTCCAGCAGTTTCTTCTCAGTCAGAGCCTGTAGTTCTCCATTCATCTGGGCCATGGTGGAGTCATTAAAGAGCACAGGGATGGTTACAGGCCCACCAGAGGAGTCGGATGCCCAACTCGGTTCCTCAGAGTCGTCACCTTGGGATCCACTTTGCTGCTGTTGCTGCTGCTGTTGGCCTTGTTTCTGGGAAAGGTGATGATGCTGCTGGCCTCCTCCCATCTGCGCACCATCTTTGTCTTGTTCCTTCTGGTCTTTGCCGTCTTTACCAGAAAAGTCAGAGGACAGTCGCATGTAGTGGGCTGGGATGACCAGGGTTGGAACCATGCTCCGGTACATGTTCTCCTTCATCTGGTCGATGGAGCTGCAGAAGATTATTTGACCTGGCTGGGTGTTGAGGGAGGTGGGTCTGGCAAGATTGTCCGCTGCTGCTGCTGAATATTCTGGAGGTTTGTCAGACTGGGTCGGCATGTAGCCTTGGAAGCGAGGTGGGGAGGGAGGATCTGAGGAGTATCCTCGATTGTCGTTAGCACTGTGGTGTCTATGATATTCAGACTCCTTGTCTTCCATGGGGCTATAGCTGCGGTTGTAGTCTTCATGCAGCAAAGGGTTGTCCAGGTTGTTGGTCTCTGTTGCTCGAGTAACCTTCATGGGGAAGCTTTCACCCCTTTGGGGCCCTGAGGCATTTTTTCCCTTTGAGTGCCGCAGTTTGTGAGCTGGAACATGCTTGGCAAAGTCTTCTCTTGAGCTCTGGTAGTCTCGAGATGGGGACATGTCAGATTTGCCAGTGTCATTAGAAGGGACAGATTCAACATGTCCGCCACAGATGAGATTTAGGCGTGAAGTGGATGTGCCTTGGTCTCTCTTAGAGCCATTTAGATTGGAAGAGTGGGGCTTGCCTTGCTGTCGGCGTGGCTTCAAACACTTTCGCCTAAAAGGCAAACAGAGACTACAAGTCAGAAATAAAATCAAAACCTTTTATCTGCCTGGGATCCAAAACATTTCAATGTAACATTTTTACAGTCTAAATTAGTAAAAGCATAAAATGACACCTGAATTTACCTTATCCATCCATTCGGCATACCCACTTATTCCTATTCATGGTCACAGTGAGCTCATCCCAGAATGCAATGGGGGAAGGCAGGGAAACACCCTGGACAGGTCGCCAGTCCATCACAGGGCTAACACAGATAACTACACACACACCTATGAGCAATTTAGAGTCATCAATTTACCTGACCTGAATGTCCTTGGACTTTAGGAGGAAACCGGAGCACCCAGCAAAAACATGCGGAGAACATACATATCTCACACAAAAAGGACCAGAGCCAATATATGAACCCAGGACCTTCTTGCTGTGAGGCAACAGTGTTACCACTGAGCTACCGTCTCATCCTTCATTTACACTGATTTAATAATCCTGTAATCTTCACAATCTAAATCAGCATTCCCGTCCTCTCATTATTGCTTTGATAGAAGCCTGAAAATGAGACCTGCGCCTACGCTCCCCACACCTGCAGTAGTAGAGCAGCACACACAGCAGGATGAGCACCAGCAGGGCCAGTGAGCCCAGGATGGAGAGCAGGAACAGGGTGTGGTAGGTGGTGATATCCCTCAGGCCCGGGTGGACCAGACCCATGCCTGGAAGACAAATTATGGCAGAAAGCTCTCTCAGAAATATTCTGAAAGTTCACCTCCCCAGCACCTTCGTTCAGATACTTCAGTGGATCTGAGAGAACCACATGGGCAAAAGCTGTAGATGTTTAAGACCATTTTGCTTTCACCTAGCTAATCCTAATGGATCTGTGAAGGGGGTGGGAAAGCTGGAAGGGAACTTCAAACAAAAGCTTGAGAATTTAGCAGAGCATGACGCATCCTATCTTGAATCACACGGATTCAGGACATAATGTTACAATTGCATTACCTAAATACAGTAAAACAAATACATGACTAATGTCCTATGGTGGTGTGGATGAACAACAAACAATTTATCATTAAATGTTTGAATGTTCATAAAGTTATGTGATTTCACTTGGTACAAGGGAAAATATAGCACCATATCTGATGCTTTTGTCACAACATTTTTATGACCAAGGCACAAATTAAAATATTTCCCTGTACCAGTTTCAGACAAAAAAAAGCGAAATGTTATGGAGACATATTGCAATGTTGCCATCGCATTTGGGTTGCATAATGAGTTTCCTCTTTACCAAGGAACAAAAAGAGACAAATGCTGGCATAGCAGCAACATTCAAGGTAGAAAACAGCACAAAATAGCACAGCGGAAGGAAATATGAGGTACAGTACCTGAAGATGAAGGGAAGGCAGCTAACCAATAACCCATCTGAGGAACCACAACATTCCAGACAAACTGTGTGCCATCCTTTTTGATGTACCCAGTGCCATTACGGACCCACAGCCCTGGAGAAGTATAAATGATTATGACTTGCATATATAAATCAGAGGCACAGAATACATTTAAAAAATAGATTAAGTTGTACTTCAATTTTTAACCAATAGAAAGACTCAGTAGCTTAACACCTTTTACATTACTGGGCATTAGATAGTGCACAGGGACAATCTAATTAAAGCGAATTAATTATCATATAATCTTATGGCAGTTCTAGAGCACAGGTGTCCCACTGCATCTGTAGTTAACATTTTCACCTTACCTGTCTTAGGCTGGTACATCCAAGCAGGTACACTTGTGGCAATCCTGTTGCGGGTATCAGAGGGAAGGGGCACAGCGACATGGATTGGATCCGAGACCTGGACGGCACTGCCATGTTTGTCAAAGAGCTGGATGCTGACCACTGCCAACGCTGTCAGGTCTGTCCACCCTGTTTCTGCGCCTGAACATAAAAAGGGCATTGCTGTCAGCTGTTTATCCACATCATGTTATACAATTTCACGAAAAAGCCCATCCCTGGTATCGGTTACGTCACAGTGCTGAATTCACTCAGCTATTTATCCATATCATCTTATATAATTTCATGAAATAGCCCATTCCTGTTACCAGTTACATCACAGTGATGTATTCTTCTAGTTGTGTATGGTCATAAAAACATTTTATTATGGCCTTATTTTGAAAATTGTGGTCTGGTGAGAAAGACTATTTCAAAGATAATTTGTCATGTACCATTAAAGATAATGTATCATTTTGTGCTCTAAAATGCAATGCTTTTACTCTCATTTTCTCATGTTTTCATCAAATTTTAGTTTTTTTCCCAGACAGACACCAACCTGAGCTGTTGGTCTCTTGGCCTAGCAGGTAGGGGAAGCCACCTATTTCATATTGGCTCCTGGCTGTAGTCAGCACAGCAGACAGAGCTGTGTAGTTGGAGCTGGTCGGCAGCTGAAGGGACTTCCTCTGGAGCTGCACCAGCGGCTGGTTACGAGCACCTGCAAAGGAACACGCACACTCCCAGTCTGTGAATCTTTATTATAACCCTATCTATTTTGTCTTAAAATCTTCCAGTAGTTGTATATCTGTTGGCATCTTGGTGTACAACAAGTAGAAGAATGGTATGACAGTTCTGACTGAGGTGCATTCACAAAGTACTCTGCTGCAGTTGTTGCCATGGTGATAGCAGCTGCAAATACTAGAGGGTCATCTAAATTTTGAGCAGTGAAATCTATGGAGGCCGCAAACATGAACAGACAGGAGAGAGGATAGGGGTGTGAAATCTCCACTCTCCCCTGAAGACAGATTTGGGTTGTGATGAAAGAGGATCAGCTTAAGGGTCAAACTGATGTTCCAAAGTGGTCAAAATTGGGTTATTATCTGACTAATACATTTAAATATTGGATATGTGCAAGTGTGATTCACAAAAATTATTTTAAAAAATTGCAGAGATATTGGTTTCAGTTATCACTCCTTTCTATCTCAGCCCTTTGGAGTAAAATAATAATCTGTTGTAAATTCAAAGCAAGGCCGAGGGCTATTTAAAACAGATCACATGCCTTATCAAATAGTCAAGGTTTCTTAAATTGTCATTTTCCTTACCTGGGGACCCAGACAGCACTTGCAGGACATCATCGTACAGTATGAGTGTGCCTGGCCTCTGGACAAGGAGGTACAGGCTGACTGACGCATACACTAGAAGAGGAAAGATGTCCAGATTACACAGACAATTAGCAAATGTGGCGACCAGCCTGAGGTGAGAGACAGAAGTGCACACATCCAGCAAGTAAAATGAAAGGAACTATCTTGCAAAATAGCTGAGCATGGTACAATCATCAAACAAACAAACAAAACAGTCAGTACAGTTCATGCTGAATAAGCTGCTTTCTCTCTGCCCATCATGACTTACAGGGGATGCGGCTGGAGTGCCAGGGCACGGAGTTTGTTACGTAGTCTTGTTTGGATGCTGTGATGATGACCCATGTTCCTGTGTGGTACAGGAAGCTGACCCTCAACACGCCATCGCTGCCTGCCTTGCTGGATGCCAAGACGGTCTGATTCCCATGGACTTCAACCTGAGCATCCGCCAAAGGCGAAAGGTCGCTGTTGTCGAACACCTGGACTTTTATTTGCACCTCTGTGAAATCATACAGAAAATGCTCCAGTAACGCTGCATATATGTATCCCTTGTTTAATCTGTGCCTTGTTTACTTGATTCCCCTTTGACTTCCTGGAACGTGAATAAGCTGAACAAGAAAGTCATTTAGCTCTCAAGAAGCATGAATTCTCTTTGGTTTCCTTCCGTCATGTGGAATAGAACAGAATTGAATAAAATAGATGTTTTCCTGACAGGTCTTATACAGGCTTACAATATTAAAAAGAAAAATTTTGCCATTATGTCATAGTTGAACGTCTTTGGATTTCTTATTTCACTCAGTCAAAAGTAGAGCTTTACGATTTACTGGGCTTACGCAGTCCGATTATAGTATTAGACCAGTAATTACACTTGAGTATGGTCCAATTTATCAAGTCACCTTGGCCGTCTTTCAAACCTACAATTGATCTATGATCTAGTCCAACATTACGTGCAGAGGAAGAGGCAGATGGTAGCATGAAACAACCAATAACATCAGACAGACAAATCATTTCCACAAGCGCTGGACTGTATTTTGTTTGCATTTGCACTTTGCAGTCACTTGGGAAGCACCGTTCAAATAAATCCATCACATGGCTATTTTTTTTACCCCGTTATCCTAGGCCTCATGCATCATTTTTTGAGCCCCAGAACATTTTGTTGCTCATCTTGCTTCTTGGACAGCATGGATGTGGGTCATGCTGGGGATGTTTCCATGGATACACAGTGACTCTCCAAAAGCTGGCTTGTTGTGTTTCCCAGCACAGCCTAAGTAAGCACTACAAGCCATCGTCCCCTAGCCTCTAGCCCTCAAGCCTCGAATTCAAACCCCTCGACGCAGAACCTTTCAGTGACAGTAGTCTTACTAATGGGTGCATTCAGATACTCTGCTCTGTGTGTGTCTGTGTGTACGTGCATGCGGGTCTGTGGCTGAGGGTATCTGACTGCGTGTATAAATGCTGTCATCCATTACCATAATTGGCTCAATAAAAGCTCCCTTGTGTGTAGAGAGGATTTCCTCAATCTGGGCTCGACACTTAAAACACTGTTGCTTGAAATGGCTCCATTGATAGAAGCCTGAGTGTCACAATGTCAAATCAAGAGGTTGGGGATTTTCGCTGCATTTGTTTCTCACTCAAAGTGCTCTAATATGCATTTGGATGTGCACCTCTACATTAGGAACGCAAACGCTCCTACATTTAGTGTATCCATCTTTATAGGCTCAATTAAATCCTTATTACTCATACATAAATTGTATAATTGTAGATATATCACACTAGTATGTCATGAGGATTACATTATGATTAAGTTAGTAAGTTACGAGGATAGGGTTCTTCAAGAAAAGTGCATGAATGGATAATTTCCTTAAAATATAACTGAATTTTGTTCATATAGGTTGCTGGTTTGCCTAATGATGTGTATGTACCTTTTGTCACTACACTATTTGACAAACTACTGACGTACAAATTAACAGACTCTGGAAGCTGGTAGGTAAAGTTGTACCACAACACATCTGAGATATCAATCAACTTCACATCTTATGCAGTCTTGCAGCAGCTACCAAGCAATAGATGAGAACACTGATTTTCTAATGATTTTCTTGGACTATTTTAAACCAGATAAAGCCTCTGTTAATTCCAAAACGACAAAGAGTGCCCAGTTAGGGTGTCAACCCCAGTCTCTGGAGTCCCCACTAAACTGCCACTCTACTCTCACGCCATCTTCACCTCTTTCTTGTCCCATGCAGCAATAATTTTTGGCATGCATAATGTAATTTAAATACAGGCTGTGCTTCAAAACGCATGCTCATTATAAACAGTAGAGATCACAGTGTTACAGTTTGAGTCATGCCCATGCATCCAGGCCCCATATGGTCAGTGTATGAATGCATGAATGCGGCTGCTGGTTTATGGCTGACACATGTATAAATTCACCTTAGGCCAGCTATACACTGTGTAATTAATATGCAGGCAAAAGCGACACGAAGGCCTGGGTTACAGTAAGTTAGGCCTGGCGTTATGGCTAATAGAATGGAAACAGTCTATGTTGAAGGCCAGGCCCAAGCAGTGAACACAGAGCTTCCCAAGTGACTCATAATCATATCATGAACAATGCGCTTGCATTTATTTTTTCCCAGAATTTCTTCCTCAAACGTCAGTGCAGCCCCTTCAATCATACCACTCTATGGATATTAATGAGTTGCTGGCATAAAGTGACAATCTTAAACTAATGTTATCGCCTGAAAATCATCCTCTACAATGGATATTCTTCGCGTTCCCTCGTTATTTGTGCGCATCGATGCAAGAATCGACGGTTTGTCGACAAAAGCCGTAAAAATGCAACCACTCCCATCTTCTCATTGTGCTGCATCCCCGTATGGCGAGCTTACCAAATGCTCCCTGATCTGGAAGAGATTTGGCGAGCGCCTCCCAAACCGTGGAGATAGAGACGAAGAGGAGCAAACGAGAGATGTAGTTGGCTGGCATCCTTGCAACTACATCTCTAGTCCACGATCGGCGGCCATGTATCCATATTTCTCCCAGGTTGCTGAGCTGTTGATTATTCAGACATTTCTCGGATGCCTATATAAGAATGGTGCTGAGATGCTGCCGTCTGTAGGTTTTGCCTTGTTTTTATTGTCTGGAGTGGAGGGTAAATTGTCCTACATTTCCCTCTACTGATCTCAAATGGAATAGCTACCCAGCACCTCCTCAGTATTCCTCACCACAGTGTCTCTCTAATTTTCTGACTGGCGTCCAGAGTTTTCTACGCACAAGACTGGGAACCGGAGAGTAAATCTGTCTTGTCAGAATTGATGGCAAATCATATTATTATATTAGCCCACACAGAGAAAAATGCACGTCATATACACGCCAGGATATGATTTAAAATATGTTTCAAATCTGGAGGGGAAAAAAAGTTCAGACGGGTTTGTTCACTGTAATCTCTCACACCTCTTTTTCTCACTGCATTTTAGCTTTTATGCCTCTTCAGTCCTAAGTTCCCTCTACTCAACAATACATTTTCCCTACCCTATTTCTGCATAATTTTTCATAAATACATCACTTCGAATCAGCAAAATGTTGTAATGTTATTTGCTCTTGATGATCCATTCTACTGTTATCAGAGACATGCCCATGTAGCTCTAGAGCCATAATTAACAAGCTATGGATAAATTACTTTGCTGAAGGCCTGCCCATAGTGCAGACTAAAAGTAACAAATGAAAAAACACCATGCCAAACAGAAATAAGAATTTAAAAACTTGTGTATAAAAACTTAAAGTAAAGTAAATCTACAAACACTGGTTCTAAATCCAAGGGAAATTAAGTCAAAATCAAAAGTTAATTTTTGCTTGTCTTTTAACTAAATCATATTAAAGAGGAGTAGCTACAGGAGAAAATATTCTATAAATGAGAAAAAAACTGTTTAACAAAATATGAGACTCATACATACATGTACAGAGCAAATAAAGCTCCCCGAAGACAAAGTAAAATTCCTTTTGAAAAATAAAATCAACACTTATAAAAACAATGTAAATTGCAAAGTAATACTAGTCCATGATAATGTGGTATCTAGGAGCCTGGCCATAACTTTCCATGTACCCAGAGACCTCTGATCACATAATACTGTAGGTCATCCAGGAGAAAACATGTTTGCTCCCTGCTAGCATTCTTATCTTTCTAATGTCCTTTTAATGGTTCAATAAATCAATATTGTCATTTTGATAGTTTCTAACATCACACCCATAGAGGACTGCTGGTGGAAATTAGCTGGCTAATTATATTTAGATAGATGAAAACAAATACTGCCACATTACAGAAATAATAATCAATATACTACACTGAAAATAGAGCTTATCGATAAAGCAGCTACTGGCCTCTGAGTAAAACTGTTCATGAGATTCCTCGGCACTAAGCCAGTCGAAACAACTCTGAAACAATAATTTAAATTCAAACAGGAAAGTCTTGCCATCTTCAATAGTGAGGTAATTTACTTATTGATAAGGTGTTAGAAGTTTTGTTAATAATGGAGTAAGCCTGCTTGGAAAGCAGAGGTTTGGATCAGGAAGCAACCTCAAGGAGCCTGCGGGGAGGGACAGAAAACTAGAAACTTTCAGTGTGACTTCCTCTTTGGACAATGAACCATTCTCTTGGGGGGATTTTGCTCAATTGTTACTGATTTATTTGCAAAGAGGCTCATGTCTTCTGAAGTTGAGAAAACTCACGGTGTGTAACGAATAACAGGAACATTGACAGGAATGTGGTTTGTATTAGAATGAGAGTCATCACCTTCATTCTCCAAAGACATGCACAGAACTGAAAAGCCTTGCTGTACTTCTTCCATCGTGGCACAGTAACCACTGTCATGTGCAGAGTAAGCTATTCATTAAAAGCAGATGGTCATTATGCAAGAGGCTTTGTTTAGAAAGCTATTCATTCTGCAGATAAGAGAAATAATGTCAGATTTAAGACTGTAACCCTCCACTAGGAGACAGTGTGCAAATATCCTCATTAAGGGAAATTACCCCCAGATTAATGCTGATCATTTCTGACTGTGACTGATAAGATTGTGCATTCATTGCCAGCTTACTATTTATTTATTTTTATTCTGAAAAATGTTGGACTTAGTCAGTGACTGTGACCACAGGCCATGAAATGTTTTTCCAGCACGCATCTTCACTGTCAAAAACACTGGTCGTGAGTCAAACAGCATAATGTTTAAATGATGGCAACTTGAGGTTTCCCAACTGTCTCAGTAGATGTAGACTCAGCTATTATTATAACAGGGTCAGGCACACCGCCAAGTTCGGGGAACACAACACTCTCCTTTCAGGATGAATCAGTCTTTTGAAGAATTGAGGTCAATCTGAGGCCAAATGTTTGAGTATTTTCCACACAAGAATGACATGTTGGTCATGACAACGAGACAATGGGATCAAAGTCATTTACGGTAATGATGTTACGCAGAGACTGAAATGATCCATATGAGATAATTGTGCCAGCCACTAGTAACGGAAAAAAACACTGTAGTGCTGCAAACAACAGTTTCAACAATAGAACATGTCAGGACACGTGTGTGAACTGAACCATAAACAGCTCTGGATTACTGTATTGGGAAAGTGCTCACAAAAGGAAAAGTAGTAAAGTAGTATCAAATGAAAATTATGTATGGTGTTGACATACTGTATACAAAGAAAAAAACAACAAAAAAGAAGAAATATGGGCAATATGAAATAAGTAAAAAATATGGGTAAGATGTAACAAATGAGAGGAAAATGAGAACGTGAAGGACAACATGCAATTATCACATGCAACACGCAAAAATGTCCCAAAGTGTGACTTGAAAAACTACACACCTTGTCAAATATATTCAAATTACAAATGTCCACCAAAAAAAGACTATGGGGAAGGCATTTGTGCAATCAGAATACAGTATGTGGGTCTGAGTCCAGGGACCAGGGAGTCCTGCAGCAGGGGTCTGAGCTGCTGCAGGACCGGTCTGTCAAAGGTCGTCATTCTGTGAGACGTTGGCACCACCCGCCTGTGGTCATTTACAGCACTCTGCTATGAAAGGCCGACGGGGCAAGAAACGCCTCGCGAAATACTTGTCAACACGACCATTTATTACCTCTTAACACTGTATAAAAATACACTTTCAGCAGCAGTTTTGCCAGTGTCGTCGTGTCCTCAAGCACTTCAGCCAGTGATGTTCCATATATACTCATTTCTTTATGTAAATACCAGAGGGCTGTAGCTTCAAACTACAATAAAACACAGCATTTTAACACACCCTGAAATATGCATATAGGTGCTTGAAGTCACTCTGACATGGCGAAATGTGTATTTTATGCCATGATATGAGGTAATAAATGGATTTGTTGAGAAGTGTTTTTCAAGATGGTTTTGGCCCCATCGGCCCTCCATACTGGTGGATGCCTGGTGTAATCAGCCATGTCTCCATCAATTAGGGAGGGACGGGCAGTGTGTGGGTGTGTGTGTGTGTGTGTGTGTGGCGTGCTGAGCTGGGCAGTGACTGAGGGTCGCTGGCCTAAGAATCCTGTGTTGAAGCTGTTTTTTTGTAGGTGCCCTTTCCATCTGTTACCTTCTTCACCAGCTGCTTTGGAAACAGACTTGACTTCCTCCACCATTAACTTGTAAAAGGTTTAAATTGTGTTGCAACCCGAGGTTTGTTTCGGAGGGGGAAAAACAAATCTGTTTTTAGAATCCCAGTGTCAGTAGAGAAACTGATGCAACCATCGAGGGAGAGGCTTTTCTGATGCCATACTCTCAGGTTTGGGGTAGGAGGAACTATATTCACTCCTGTTCACTTCCTGCCTCTAACTGTATTTAATGACCTTGCTTGGGTGTGTGGTTGTATCCCTCATGATTTTAACGGATCCTTTCTGCTGATTTTGTTGGTTTGCGTTTGTAATCTCTGCATGATTGTGAATTAGGGTCACCCTCAATAAATTCCCCTAGAATCTTAAATAAAGCTTAATAATATGGATATTTGCACACATATCACCATGGAGCAGCTGCGGTGTTGTGACTGCACCGCTGCACGCCCTTCCCAGCTTCCCACCGTCTTGCTTGGAGCGTGATCGAACAGCAGGGGGCACAAGAAAACTGGACAAATAATTTCCTGCTGGTTGTGACCTTTGTCATAGTGCACTTGTGATAGTGATAGTGATAGTGATCGTGCGCTCGTTGAGATCATGTCATCACTTAATGCCTCATGAGATTTGGATAATCTTGCTGCATTATCATCTCAAAGGAGTTTTATTGCTACACTATCAACACCTTTAACACTGATCTGAGCTTTGGCAAACAAAGTGCAACTTCGATGTGCGAGGAAAGCTATGCAGGAGGACATTCTTGGCATCAGGCTTTGAATTTTGGACCACTGAGAGACGCATCTCCGACTTCACCCACAGCATTGAAGGTGGCTGCACAGTGTATGAAGGGATAGCTACAAGTCTTTTAGCCAGCAACAGTGTGAATTACTGAGCGAAACACCTACAAGGTCAGATGGAAACTGCATTGGAAGTACAGAAACAAACACCAAATAAATCTGTTTTCCACTCTTACAGAAACCCTCTCTTTTATGGGTAAACAAAGCGTGCCCAAACCAAGTGCAATTTATTCATCAAGCACACCTGGATACACACACGCACACACACATTTGTGGGAAGGAATTGTAAGAAGAAACCTTTCTGTCTGGAACAGCAGCAATGCTTTTTTTGTTTCTGGGAAGGTATGAAAACACAATACAGAGTTCTTGAACAAAAGAGGCTCCACTACTCAGTTTGTGGTGATTAACTCATGTTTCTCTCTCTCTCTCTTGCGCTCTGCACGGATACATGTGAATACACACATTTGCAGAGCCATTAGATGAGACATTATACTTCTGGCACACATGCATCATCAAAGCAATTTCTGGGTAAGTTTTCACTTCAGGAATGTGAATATATTTTAAAAGGGCACCATCTAATTTCTGTTGTCAGCCTTGGCCCGAGTCAGACGCTAGGTGCATTGCAGCACATAGTTCAAGATTGATGACATTTAGCTTAGCAGAAAGTTGCCCGACTGTCAATTTCACATAAAGCTTTTTGTGCAATAATTAAAAATGTGTATGCTTATGGAGCCTTTTCACATCTCCTTGAGCCTCAGCAGTGCCCGCTGGGGCAGCTTTATTTTTAGCTCCTTGGTCTTTGATTAAAATACGACTCTCTTGTTGACCTTCACACCTGCTGCAGCTCTGCCAGGTCCATGGGAACACAGCCACTTGATAAATAAAGACCTGTCACCAGACAAGCCATAATCAATTCTCCATGAGCTGGGCCCGGCTCGCTGTGGGGCCATTAAAGTACAGCACCTACGCTTTGTGAGACATTTTTCTACTTTGCATATCTACTGTATCACGCTGTATGTGGTGGAAGCACAATTCAAAGCGCTTTCTGTTAACATAAAAGGCAGGCAGCAAGGCAGGCGGAGGCGGGGTGATAGAGATGGATGGACACGTATAGATTGAAAGAATAACTGATAGATGATAGATGGGGGAAGAATGAACAAGATAGGTTAAAAGGGGTTCAAGGAGACTGGCCTGCTGCATCTTGTTGTCGATTTGCTGGTGACTTCATTACCGTAATGGATGAATGTAGGGCAGAAGCACACTTTGGGTGTCCAAATGAATTAAGGACACAGTCACTTCAATACCCTGTGGGCCCAAAGCATTTGTCTTTGTTGGGATTTCTTATGATGGGAAGAAAGCAACAAAAGCAAGCTTTCCTCCATGGGTCAAACAGGAGTGGATTCAGAGCAGGTGGGCAAAGTGTATTAAAAATTGATTGCTCACCATCACCGAACACTCTCTGAAATTTTGATGTGTAATCTGCAAGTTTACCCCAAATGAAATATCATTACTTGCATTTATGCCTATAGTGTATTGCATTGCCTCCAAATCCTTTTGCAGCTACATGGGCAACACACTCGCCAATACAATAACACTTATGCCAATCCGCAGACAGCAATTTTACGCGTTGTTATCGTATTACACAACCACTGTCATCCTCATAATTTCAGAATGGTCAGAATGATGTGACAAAAATTGCACAAACAAAATGTCCTTTCCAAATGTGTTCCCGAATAATCCAAGAAGTAATCCCCCTATAAAGTACCTGAAATGAAACACTGTTGGTTTCACTATTTGCTGAAAACCACCTCAACCTTTTTGTAATCAGATAACTATAATCCTGCGCTCGCTTACCTCTCGACCCTGGGCTTACATAAATGTCATTGTTATTTTGCATGTGGAGTATGCATGCTAAAAAGGCTACTTATTGAGGTGTAAGGACTTTTATAAATGAAGTGGAACCTGCCTGTATCCCACGAAAGGTTAGCGGTGCGTGTAAGAACAGACCGGTCTTTGTCAGGCGACCTTATCAGCATGCACAGTGTCATGTCATGCTTAGAAGGTGCTACTACATCCAGTCCTGTCATAAAATCAATACACCATCCTCTGAAGGTTTTCCCAATAATTCATATTGGCTCTGTCACACACCCTGCTCAAGGACCGACTGCTGAAATTGTTTAACAAATCAAATACTTTTGTATGTTGGTGCATGAGGGTAAACTAAGCGTCGAATTCAACCAGATAATAAATATATTCTCTCCACGTTCAGTGCATAAGCAAAACCGGTGTTTCCTTTGCTCTGTGATGCACGCTGTCTTCGTTTCATCTTCACACACCCGTCGTCGTTATCTTGGCAGCGTCTGTAGATATTTCTGCGGAGAGGAGTGTGTTTTAGGCTTCTTTGTGTTTGTTATTGTTGGGCGTCTCTTGAAGTGTTGTTCCGAATATGCCAGCGAGACTATGCGCAGATGTGGCAAAAACTCAAAACAAGAATCAGCACGAGAATACATGCACAAGCGAACGCACGTGCACAGGCGCACACACACTGCTTGTATATAAAGCTTTTCTAGGTCAGTGTCTCACTAGGTGGCTTGATGAGTTTGCCTATCTGAGAAAGCTATTTAGGAGAGGTCAGCTACAGTGAGTGGAAGTTAAATTTCTGATGATGGGCCTCAGCTATCTGCAAAATTGTTCAATTCAAAGCGGTTGGAAGGCTTTCCCCGCTCCCTGTGAGCACAGTATGAGAGCAGTTTTCATCAGCGCAGTCGAAGCTTCTTCATCAAGGCACTTTTGAACCCACCTGTTTCCCCCAATCCCATCCTGGTGTTTGCAGCCCAAAATTTGCATGCTGTGGGCCTAGATTACTTGGTTCCATCTCCGAGCACACTCATACTGAGAAGACAACAGTGCACTAATCTAGACCTCCACGGCGGCTGAGAGCATATTCATTACATAAACGTACTACACCCCAGTATGCAGTGAGCGCCTGCTTTTTAGTCGGCCCATGCAACTGGAATGACCCTTCGCATAGTGCTGCAAACACAAAGCCTGCCAGGATTTGATGCCATGGAGACGTGGTGGGATGCATGACGTTTCCTAAGCCGGGATGCTTCATGCCTAGATTGAAGATAAATCATGTCTCAGCTCAGTTCGAAAACGAGGGCTGGACCATGCTAAAGGACTGCCTGCTGGTGACCTCTTCCAGCTGCAATACTCAGAGGAGGGATTAGAAAGGCTATCTTACACAACCTTCTTAAACCCAGGTGGCTCAGCGGCCGAGTCAGAAAATCCATAGTGATACCAAAACAAATGCTTTTATTAAAGTGCGCATGATAGCCCTTTGACATCTGTCAGCTTGATTAAGACTGGTTTTCAACACCTGAATGCTAATCTTACAGGCAGGTGTGTAGAGGAAAGATACACACAATCACCAAAGTCGTACACTGTGCGCTTAGACGGCTAGAATAGTCGCAATAAGTTGAAATTGCACCCTAACCACGCCTAACCCAGTTTGCTATGGTCTTGGCACTCTTGACACTTCACGAGATGGCATACTCAGGGGAGGGCACTGTCACCTTGGATTAAAGCATCCTTTGAATAATGCCTCTTTGCATGTCAGTGGATCTGAGGAAAGCTTCAGCACAGTGTGCATAAAGCATTTTGTGAATTCAAAGCATCAATGATGCGCATTTGAGAGGCCAGTCATACCTTCTCGGCGCATGTGAGCATATCGCATCTAATAAAATGATGGGTGTTATCTGCAAAAAATAGACGCCTGTATATACAGGGGTTGAGGAAACCATGCGCAGCCACATTTCTCTGGATCAAAACCAGCGGGGACAGAGGTACAGG